>JAKWJD010001762.1:25179933-25387919 GCA_027705065.1 Solanum peruvianum | reverse complement strand
TCTAGAGGACGTCCTCCCACGCCTCTACCACGGCCTTTTGCCACTGTTCTTCCTCCGAGCCACAGCCCCAGTGGCTGGCTCAGATGTTTCTTGTCTGCCGTTGTTGCTGCTGGTGCGGTCGTTTGCTCTAGTTCTAACCATCTGCGAAATAGAGTGAGATGGTCAAGTACCAATTTGTATCACCTGTATCCAATTGGACTCAAGTAGTAGCACGAAAGAAAGAATGAAAGAATGGAATTTTCCTAAAGTCTTATAGCCTCTCAAGAAAAGTAAAGGCGTCCCCCTACCGTTCCTTAAACTCTACTAGACTTGTTCTTGTGTGATGAGACCATGAACCTAATGCTCTGATACCAAGTTTGTCACGACCCAAATCGGGGACGCGACTGGCACCCACATTTACCCTCCTATGTGAGCGAACCAACCCATAAAACCTTAACATTTCAATGTATAACAATAAAAAGTATGCGGAAGACTTAAAACTCATTAATAAAACAATCAAAACTATTATTATTATCCCCAACATCTGGAAGTCATCATCACAAGAACATCTATCTCAAATTACTAAACTAGGAATGTCTAAGAACAAAATAACTAAAAAGCTAGTCCCATGCCGGAAGTTCAAGGCATCAAGACTTGAAGAAGAAGACCCAGTCCAAGCTAGAAGCATTAGCTCACCCTGAAGATCCGGTGTGACGAAGACTGGCTTTTTACTGCTGAGTTGAAGTTGACGGAACGTTTGCTGCATTTCATCAATAACAAAGAAGAAAACATAAAGTAGGGGGTCAGTACACAACAAAAAGTACTGAGTAGATATCATCGGCCAACTCAAAATAGGAGATAATATATATCAAGTATATCATAAAATCAACTATGATGCTTAACATGTAGCAACAACAAGTACTATATCATTAACAATTTCCGTCAAGTTCACACATGAGGACTCAAGCCTCAATACCATACCATTGGGAATTGGTTCATTAGATTGAGTATATTAATTGTCTTTCAAGATTCATTATCTTTCTTCCTCTTGTGTCGGTACGTGACACTCCGATCCATATTCTATCCTTGTGCCGGAACGTGGCACTCCGATCCTCATATACTATCTGGTACCGGAACGTGGCACACGATCCATTACTATCCTGGTGTCGGAACGTGACACTCCGATCCTCATATACTATCCTGGTACCGGAACGTGGCACCCGATCCATATACTATCCTAGTGTCAGTCGGAACGTGACACTCGATCCTCATATTCATTCTATCCTGGTACCGGAACGTGGCACCCGATCCTCTATCTCTATCCTGGTACCGGAACGTGCACCCGATCCCCTAATCATCAAGCCTTCTTTCATACTAAGGCATCATCAATCTCATTATATAATTTATCAAGCCTCCTTTTACACTAAGGCATCATCATTCTCATTATATAATTTATGAAGCCTTCTTTTACACTAAGGCATCATTATCAACAAGTGAATTAGGGTTTATTTCGAGATTTGGGATTCAATAACTTCATCATGCTCATATGATCACAAATATATAATCATATTCATACAAGCATACAATTTAAGCACATAGCAGGGTTTACAATACTATCAATACATATCATTCACTATTAAGAGTTCACTACGAATATCGTAAAAACCATAACCTACCTCCACCGAAGACTAGTGATCAAGGAAGAATTTCCAAAGCTTTGTTTTCTCCTCAGCCTCTCGATCGATTCCTCTCTTTCTCTTGGTTCTTTCTGTTTTGTTTTATTCAAACCCTCTTTCCTTTACCCTAATTATCATATAATTAAGAATAAAAGAGGACAATAAAACCCACTAATTAACTTAAGGTTACCTCTTTTAACCCCCAAGTAATTAGACTTATTAATATTAACCCTCTAACTTTATAATTAAGGAAGAAAAGTCCAATGCGTCCCTTAAAACGTGTGAAGAAATCCGATTCTGCCTGGGACTTGCGCAACCTGTGACGAGCCGTCGTGCCTGCGATGGTCCGTCACAATGGTCGTCGCAACCTCCCAAAATCCCAGTGGACTGTGACGGTCCGTCACACCTGTGACGGTCCGTCCTGCACTTTCGTCACAGATTACAGAGAGTCGATTTTCAGTACCCAATTTCAGAATTCCCAAGTATATTGAAATGAGACCCTGCGACGGCCCGTCGTGCCTGTGACGGTCCGTCGTGTGGTCCGTGGTTCCAGCCAGTTTTCCCTGAATTAAAATCTGCTGCTCAAAACGACTAAACAGGTGAGTACACTTTTATACTTAATTATATGACAATTAGGGTAAAAGTAAAAGGGTTTGAATAAGAAAAATATAAAGAACAGAGAGAGAAAGGAGAACGCACGAGCGAGAGAAGAGAAGAAACGCAAGGAAAACAAAGGTTTTGGGAAGATAGCTTGGTTCATCGTGATTCTTCGGTGTAGGTAGGTTATGGTTTATGCTATTCGTAGTAAACTCTAAATAGCGATTGATATGTATTGGGTGGTATTGTAAAGTCTTCTATATGCTTAATTGTGTTGTTGTATGTTATGAATATGTAAAGGGTGATGGATTATAATAATGAAGATAAGGCTGTGAATCTTAAACCTTAAATCCACCTTGTTAATGATGATTAGGGGATCGGGTGTCACGAACTGACACGTAGAATTAGGGGATCGGGTGTCACGAAGCGACACGTAGATTTAGGGGATCGGGTGTCACGAACCGACACATAGATTTAGGGGATTGGGTGTAACGAACCGACACATAGATTAAGGGGATCGGGTGTCACAAACCGACATGTAGATTTAGGGGATCGGGTGTCACGAATCGACTCGTAGAATTAGGGGATGGGAGTGTCACGTTCCGACACCAGGATAGTAGTAATGGAGCGGAGTGTCACGTACCGACACAAGGGGAATAAGAGAATGAATCTTGAAATTATGTTAATATACTCAATTTAAAGAACTAATTCCCAATGAGTATGATGTGGAGGCTTGCTTCCTTATAGATGTGCTGGGTGTTGTGGCCAATGGTTATGGCATTTGTTGTTATCACCTTTTGAGTATGTAGTTAATTTTATATTATTACTTGATATATATTGCTTTCTATTTTGATTGGCCGATGATACCTACTCTGTACTTGTGCCTTGTACTGACCCCTACTTGTAAATTGTTTTCTTTGTTATTTATGGAATGCAGCAAACGTACCATCGACTTCAACTCGTCCGCAACTCTAGCCAGTCTTCATCACACCAGATTTCAGGGTGAGCTATTGCTCCTAGCTTGGACTGGATCTTCTTCTTCATGTCCTCATGCCTTGAAGTTCTGGCATAGACTAGATTTTTACTTATTTTAGCTTCTTATATACTCTTAGATTTAGTAATTTGAGGATTGATTTTCTTGTGGTGATGACTTCCAAATTTTGGGAATAATAATTATTGAGTTTTTAGAAGTTATTTAATCGATTTTCATTAATGAGTTTTCAGTCTTTCGCATTGTATTTTGTTTATTATGGTTGAAATGTTGGGGTTTGGATTGGTTGGTTCGCTCACATAGTAGAATAAGTGTAGGTGCCACTCGCGGCTCGTTTTGGGTCGTTACAAACTTGGTATCAGTGCATTAGGTTCGTTGGTCTTATCACACAAGAACGATTCTAGTAGAGTCTTAAGGAACGGTAGGGGGACGCCTTTACTTTTCTTTGAGAGGCTATAGGACTTTAGGAAAATTCCATTATTTCTTTCTTTCGTGCTATTACTTGGATCCAATTGGTATCTAGGTGATACAAATTGGTACCTGATCATCTTCACTCTATTTCGCAGATGGTTAGAACTAGAGCAACAACTGCGCCAACACCAACATCGGCAAGACAGGATGCGTATGAGCCAGCCACTGGGGCTGTAACTCGAAGAGGAGCAGTTGCAAGAGGCCATGGTAGAGGGCGCGGGAGGACGTCCTCTAGAGGAAGAGGACAAGCACCTGGCCCATCTAGTACTAGGGCGGTGACTCCTCCACCGACTGATGAGGTAGAAAGAGAGGGTGAGGAAGGGGAAAATGAGCAAGTGCAGAATGAGGAATTACCACCCCAATCTACCCCAGAGATGATTAACCAGGTTCTTTCTTATCTTAGCGGGTTATCTGATCAAGGCCAGACACCTCAAGTGTTTTCTACACTAGCGCCTCAGGTTCTGAGAGTACAACATTCCGCTGCTGAGGCTCCCCGCATGGATGCCTCATTGGAAATAGGCACGTTTCCTCGTTTGATACATGGCCTATAATGACAAGTGATCAGCATGAACTTTTAAGTACGTTCTTGAAATTGAAACCTCCAGTGTTCAACGGTGCTGAATCTGAGGATGCTACGATTTTGTGGTTGATTGTCATGAGTTACTACATAAAATGGGCATCGTGGAATGATTTGGCGTTGAGTTTGTAACCTATCAGTTTCAGGGAAATGCCATAATTTGGTGGCGGTCATATGTTGAGTGTCAACCCGCACAGGCACCACCAATGACTTGGGTGTCATTCTCTAGCTTATTTATGGAGAATATATCCCCCGGACCTTGGGGATAGGAGGAGAGATGAGTTCTTGAGCCTAGAGCAAGGCAGGATGTCGGTTACCGCGGATGAGGCTAAGTTTCGTGCATTATCTAGGTATGCCACCCAGCTTTGTTTCAGTCAACAAGAACGGATTCGCCATTTTGTGAAGGGGTTGAGGTCAGATTTGCGTATTTCAGCCTTACAGGTAGCGGCTACAGCAAAATCCTTTCAGGAACTGGTAGACTTCGTGATAGAGGTGGAGGGAGTGAAGCTAGATGACTTCACCATGGCATCAACATCTAAAAGGTTTCGTAAGGGAGGTGAGTTAAGTGGTTCTTACTCCAGAGGGCAGGGTTCATGATGTTATCCAACCCGACCTATTCAGTCTTCACTGCATGCTGTAGTTGTGGGTCCATCGCAGACCAGCCAACATTCCTCTGAGTTTGAAGATTACCCCCTGAATTCATCATTTTCACAGAGACCTATGCTTGACCCCATAGAATGTTATGGATGTGGGGAGACTGGAATATTAGGAGGAATTGTCCAAAATAGAGTTACAGACCCCCGACAGTCAGAGGTAGAGGTGGTCATGGAAGAGGCCGTCATTCTGGAGGACGTGGTGGCCGAGGTAATGGTGGTCACAAAAACAGCCGAGGTGACGGGCAAACTGGGATACTAAAGCACAACATGGTAGGGGAAACGGGCAGACAGGGGATAGGGCCCATTGTTATGCTTTCCCTGAGAGGTCTGAAGCGGAGACATCTGATGTTGTTATCACAGGTAATCATTTGGTTTGTGATTGCATGGCTTCTGTATTATTTGATCCTGGCTCCACATTTTCATATGTATCTTCCTCATTTGCTACTGGTCTTAATTTACATTGTGAATTGCTTGACATGCCTATTCGTGTTTCTACTCCGGTGGGTGAGTCTGTGATAGTTGAAAAAGTATATAGGTCTTGTCTGGTGACTTTTGTGGGGAGCAATACTCATGTAGACTTGGTTATCTTAGAAATGGTTGATTTTGATGTAATTCTGGGTATGACTTGGATTTCTCCGTATTTTGCATCTTAGATTGTAATGCTAACATTGTAACGTTGGCCAAGCCTGGGACAGATCCGTTAGTGTGGGAGGGTGACAACACTACCACTCCAGTTCGTATCATCTCCTTTCTTCATGCTAAGAGAATTGTTTGTAAAGGGTGTTTAGCGTTCTTGGCACACGTCAGGGATGATACTAACCAAGTACCTTCAATTGAGTCGGTTTTGATAGTCCGTGAGTTTCTAAATGTGTTCCCTGCAGACCTTCCTGGTATGCCACCGGATAGGGATATCGACTTTTGCATTGATCTGGAGCCCGGTACTCGCCCCATTTCCATACCCCCTTATAGAATCTCTCTAGCAGAGTTAATGGAGTTAAAGGCCAAACTTCAAGAGTTTTTAGGTAAAGGCTTCATTAGACCAAGCGCTTCCCCTTGGGGGTCACCGCTGTTATTTGTGAAGAAGAATGATGGGAGTTTTCGGATGTGCATAGACTACCGGCTGTTGAACAAGGTAACTATTAAGAACAAGTACCCCATTCCTCGCAATGATGACTTGTTCGATCAATTACAAGGTGCTTCTGTCTTCTCTAAGATTGACTTGAGATCCGGTTATCATCAATTGAAAATACGGGCAACATATGTGCCAAAGACTGCTTTTCGAACCAGGTATGGGCATTACAAATTTGTAGTAATGTCTTTTGGTCTTACGAATGCCCCTGCTGCTTTCATGAGCTTGATGAACGGGATTTTTGAGCCATATCTGGATCTCTTTGTGATCGTTTTTATTGATGATATACTTATATACTCCAAGAGTAAGAAGGAACATGAGGAGCATTTGAGAATTGTGTTGGAAGTATTAAGGGAGAAAAGGCTTTATGCCAAATTCTCCAAGTGTGAGTTTTGGCTAGATTCAGTGTCCTTCTTTGGGCACGTGGTTTCTAATGATGGAGTGATGGTGGATCCTTCTAAGATTAAAATAGTGAGGAATTGGGTAAGACCTACTAATGTGTCAGAAGTAAGGAGCTTTGTTGGTTTAGCTAGCTACTACCGTCGATTTGTCAAGGGATTCTCTTCTATTGCTTCCCAATTGACAAACTTGACTAAGCAGAATGTTCCATTTGTATGGTCGGATGAATGTGAGGAAAGCTTTCAGAAGCTCAAGACCTTTTTGACTACTGCACCAACTCTTACCTTGCCAGTGGAAGACAAGACTTTCATTGTTTATTGTGATGCATCCTATTCTGGTTTGGGTGCAATGCTAATGCAAGAGAAGAACGTATTGCTTATGCTTCGAGGCAATTAAAGGTGCATGAACGTAATTATCCGACCCATGATTTGGAATTGGCTGAAGTTGTGTTTGCATTAAAGCAATGGAGACACTATGTATATGGGGTTATGTGTGAAGTCTATAGGGATCATCGTAGCCTACAGTATGTCTTTACTCAGAAAGATTTGAATCTGAGACAGAGGAGGTGGATGGAACTGTTGAAGGACTATGATATTACTATTCTGTATCACCCAGGAAAAGCAAATGTGGTGGCTGATGCTTTTAGTAGAAAAGCAGGGAGCATGGGTAGTTTAGCCCACTTACAAGTTTCTAGACGCCCATTGGCTAGAGAAGTCCAAAACATGGCTAACGACTTTATGAGACTGGAAATATTAGAGAAAGGAGGATTTTTGGCATGTGTGGGGGAAAGATCTTCTTTTCTTGACAAGATTAAGGGAAAACAGTTTGATGATGAGAAACTAAGCCGAATTCGGGATATGGTGTTGCGAGGAGAGGTTAAAGAAGAAATAATTGATGAGGAAGGTGTTTTGAGAATTAAGGGAAGGGTATGTGTGCCCCGTGTTGATGATTCGATCCACACTATTCTTACAGAGGCTCATAGTTCCGGATATTCTATACATCCTGGTTCAACCAAGATGTACCGTGACATAAAGCAACACTTTTGGTTGAGTAGAATGAAGCGTGACATTCTGGATTTTGTTGCCAAATGTCCAAATTGTTAGAAATTAAAGTATGAACACCAAAGGCCCGGAGGAACACTTCAGAGAATGCCCATTCCTGAATGGAAGTGGGAGAGAATTGCAATGGACTTCGTGGTTTGTCTTCCAAAGACATTGGTTAAGTTTGATTCTATTTGGGTAATTGTGGACAGATTAACTAAGTCTGCTCACTTCGTTCCGGTCATGGTGACTTTCAATGTAGAGAAGTTAGCCAAACTCTATATCTCAGAAATTGTTCGATTGCATGGAGTTCCACTTTCCATCATATCAGATAGAGGTACGCAGTTTACTTCTATGTTTTGGAGAACATTGCATGCAGAATTAGGTACTAGGTTGGACCTTAGTACTACATTTCACCCTCAGACCGATGGTCAGTCTGAGCGAACGATTCAGGTATTAGAGGATATACTTCGTGCATGTGTGATAGAATTTGGTGGTCATTGGGACAACTTCTTACCCTTAGTAGAGTTCTCTTACAACAATAGCTATCACTCCAGTATTGACATGGCCCCATTCAAAGCATTGTATGGGAGGAGATGTAGGTTTATCATTGGTTGGTTTGATGCATTTGAGGTTAGACCTTGGGGTACTGATCTTTTGAGGGATTCATTAGAGAAGGTGAAATCTATTCAAGAAAAGCTTTTAACGGCTCAAAGTAGGCAAAAGGTATATGCAGATCGAAAGGTTAGAGACTTGGAGTTCATGGAGGGTGAACAAGTCTTGCTGAAGGTTTCAACCATGAAAGGGGTGATGCGGTTTAGAAAAAGGGGTAAGTTAAGCCCAAGGTATATTAGACCATTTGAAGTACTTAAGCGAGTAGGGGAGGTGGCTTAATAATTAGCCTTGCCTCCAGGACTCTCAGGAGTGCACCCGGTATTTCATGTGTCTATGCTGAAAAGATACCATGGGGATAGAAACTACATTGTTGGGATTCAGTTCTTCTTGATGAGAATTTGTCGTATGAGGAGGATCCTGTTGCCATTCTAGATAGAGAAATTCGCAAGTTGAGATCAAGGGAGATTTCATCCATCAAAGTTCAATGAAAGAATCGACCAGTTGAAGAGTCCACTTGGGAGAAGGAGGATGATATGCAAGAAAGATACCCACACCTGTTCACAGATTCAGGTACTCATTTTAGCCCTTGTTTTTCTTCTTGTGATCGTTCGAGGACTAACGATGGGTAAATTGGTATCTATTGTAATGACCTGTTTAGTCGTTTTGAGCAGTAGAGTTTATTCTAGTAAAAACTGTCTTGGTCGACGGATCCCACGACGGACCGTTATGGGCACGATGGACCGTCGAGGGTGTCTCGTTCCAAAACACTTAGAATTCTGAAATTTGGGTACTGAGATCGACTATCTAAACTTCGTGGCAGAATGGCAGGACGGACCGTGTCAGGCACGACGGACCGTCACAAATCTTTCCACATAATTAACTCTGTGATCTTTGTGACGGACCTGCAGGACGGACCGTCACAGTCATGACGGACCGGCGCAGGCTGCGTAACCCTGACTGGGTCAGATTTCTATTAAAAGTTATTAAGGGGCGTTTTGGACTATTCATGCTTATAATTATAAAGTTAGTGGATTAATGTTAATAATTCAATTACTTGGGGGTTAAAGGAGATAACCTTGAAATAAAAGTGGGTTATTTTTACCATCTTTTATACTTAATTATATGAAAATTAGGGTAAAAGAAAAAGGGTTTGAATAAGAATAATAGAAAGAACAGAGAGAGAAAGGAGAACGCACGAGCGAGAGAAGAGAAGAAACGCAAGGAAAACAAAGGTTTTGGGAAGATAGCTTGTTTGAACGCGATTCTTCGGTGGAGGTAGGTTATGGTTTATGCTATTCGTAGTAAACTCTAAATAGCGATTGATGTGTATTGGGTGGTACTGTAAAGTCTTCTATATGCTTAATTGTGTTGTTATATGTTGTGAACATGTAAAGGGTGATGGATTATAATAATGAAGATAAGGCTGTGAATCTTAAACCTTAAATCCACCTTGTTAATGATGATGCCTTGGTATAAGAGAAGGCTTGATGAACTAAAAGAATGAGAATTAGGGGATGGGGTGTCACGAACCGACACGTAGAATTAGGGGATCGGGTGTCACAAACCGACACATAGATTTAGGGGATCGGGTGTCACGAACCGACACGTAGATTTAGGGGATCGGGTGTCACGAACTTACACGTAGATTTAGGGGATCGGGTTCACAAACCAACACGTAGATTTAGGGGATCGGGTGTCACGAACTGACACGTAGAATTAGGGGATCGGAGTGTCACGTTCCGACACAAGGATAGTACTAGTGGAGCGGAGTGTCACGTACCGACACAAGGGGAATAAGAGTATGAATCTTGAAATTATGTTAATATACTCAATTTAAAGAACTAATTCCCAATGAGTATGATGTGGAGGCTTGTGTCCTCATAGATATGCTGGGTGTTGTGGCCAATGGTTATGGCATTGTTGTTATCACCTGTTGAGTATGTAGTTGATTTTATATTATTACTTGATATATATTGCTGTCTATTTTGAGTTGGTTGATGATACCTACTCAGTACTTGTGCCTTGTACTGACCCCTACTTGTAAATTGTTTTCTTTGTTATTTATGGAATCCAGCAAACGTACCATCGACTTCAACTCGTCCGCAACTCTAGCCAGTCTTCATCACACCAGAATTCAGGGTGAGCTCTTGCTTCTAGCTTGGACGGGATCTTCTTCTTCATGTCTTGATGCCTTGAAGTTCTGGCATGGACTAGCTTTTTACTTATTTTAGCTTCTTAGATACTCTTAGATTTAGTAATTTAAGGATAGATGTTCTTGTGGTGATGACTTCCAGATTTTGGGAATAATAAGTATTGAGTTTTTAGAAGTTATTTAATCGATTTTTATTAATGAGTCTTAAGTCTTCCGCATTGTATTTTGTTTATTATGGTTGAAATGTTGGGGTTTGGATTGGTTGGTTCGCTCACATAGTAGGATAAGTGTGGGTGCCACTCGCGGCTCGTTTTGGGTCGTGATAATGAAGAGTAATACAACATCAAGTAAGGAAAAAAAAAAAAAACCAAGATAGATAGAAAAGTGCGAAAGATATTGAAAAAGTTAAAACCTTTATACATAGAATATGAATTATCACAACTTACTAAAACAAGTAATGATAAGACAAATCATTTGATAAATATAATTTCAAAAACAGAATTTAAATATGTTTATTATTTGAAAAAACGATATTAACAAAGAAATATATAAGCAACAACTAATAGAAAAAATAGATGAAAAAAGATAAGAACTACAACATAGGAAAGAAACATTAAAAGGAAATATGTTGGCAGGAGTATGTCAAAAATCAATATTAGCACAAAGAAAAGTTATATTTATGTTAGAAATACAAATATATTGCCTTGAATATAGGTTAAAACACAATATAATTCATAAATTATAATGAATAAAGAAGAATTTGCAGTAGACGAAAAGACATATGAAAACCAAGATGGATTAACAATAAAAATAATATTTTCAAATTTAGGAAGAAGATATAAAAAAATAGGATATAATTTATATTTAATGCTAGAAAAATAAACAGCAAAATTAGAAGATAGTCTAAAAGCTATGATAAGAATAACAAAAGAAAATGAAGAAATTGAAAAATCAAAAGAAATTGAAAATATAAAAATGATTTATATAATTCTGATATCTTGGATACTTCTTCTCCCGTTATTGTATATACAGTACTCAATAATCCATAGTTGCAGCAGGTTGCTACTAGGTTTGGATTCGTTCCGGGTTGTGCGATTAACTTGTTATAACCTTGTAAATACTGGGTTATATAGTCTTCATTCGGGTTCTTTGTATCTTTTGCTCTGGGGTTTCTATTTTAAAAAGTTTGTATTTTGTATATATTTTCTATATACATTCTAGTTATGTGGTTGTATGTCTGTTTCTGTGAATCTAAGCTGGCTTTATAGGTATTTATCTATGCTGGTACAAATACGTCTTTTTGGGTATTTTGAGGAGTATATGGTTTAGAAAATAATTTATTCATGTTTGTATTTGTATATTTTACCTTAGATTCCTCCTTTTTTGTAGGTTGTCGTGCTGTAGATGTACTTCCTGCTGTAGCTGAGCTACCTGCAGATGTATATATCTTTTTGTTTTGGGTTTTTAAGTGTTTCCCATCGTCACTTTCTAGCTCCGCATTTTTTAAGTCATGTTTCTGACTTAGCTCCGCATATTTTGAGTGATGATGCTGACTATTAACTTTTTCTTTGAATACTTGTACATCTGTTTCTATTTTCTCCATTTTTTGGCAAAGATTTGTCATCATAGCCAAAATTTCTTTCATTGTATCTTTGTCTTGAGAGGTAGTCTACAACAGGATTCTTGTAAGTTTTAATTACCTCAATTGTAAATGTAAAATTTAATATATTTAATACCAATCTCCTTATTTCTTTTCTTGTAACTGAATCCTCTACCTTTTTAGTTATCCACCATTTTACCTGTGCATTGTCTGTTCATACAATAAGTTTATTGTAAACAATATATGGTTGAAATGCTAATAAACATTTATATAATGCAAATAATTCTTTTCTATTTATTTCCCATTTTATTTGTGCTTCTGCATAAGATCCTGAATAATATCTACAATGGTGTTCTATTTTTTCTCTTTTTCATATTTGAATTTTAAAACTCCTCCAGAACTATGAACACTTGAATCTGTTTCAACAATATAAGTAAATGATTTATTTTCATCAGGGAAATATAGTTTTGGTAATTTTTTACATAAATTTTTAATATATCTCATATGTTCTTTATCTTTATTGTCGAAATAGTATTCAACATCTTTTTTAAGTTTTTTATGTAATGGTTTTAAATGTTCTGCTACTTTTGGTATATACTCTCTTACTTGATTTACTAATGCTAGAAAGGATTGTAATTTCTTTTTTGTATCTATATTTTCATCAAGGGTGATTATTTTTTGTACTATGTGGTTTTGCATTTTTACTCCATTCTTATCTATTTGTATTCCTAGAATTTTTATCTGTGGTTTCATAATTCCTACTTTCTTTTTACTTAAACTTATACCTGAATGTTTAATTATATGTATGAATTTTTCTAATAACCTTATATGTTCATCTTGTTTTTTAGAATATAATAATATATCATCTATATATACAATACAATTTTCTAAGTGGTTAAAATAGTTATCCATAAAATGCTGATTTCTACCTGGTGCATTTTTATATCCAAACGGTAAAACATTCCATTCATAGAAACCTTGCGGTACTGTGAATGCTGTTAGCTGTTTAGATTCTTCTTCTAGTTTTAGGTGATAAAATCCTGATTTAAAGTCAAATTTACTAAAATAGATATATCCTTGTATTTGTCTTATTTTTAGTATTTTATTTGGTATTGGGTAATTAAATGTTTTTGTTTTGGCATTTAAGTTACGATAATTTATAACCATTCTACTTTTACCTCTTTTTTGTTCACTATGTTTTATGACTATAAATTCTGGACTTGTATGTTTACTATTGCTTTCATGTATGTAATTATTTTCTTATAGTTCATCTATATCTATTTTGAATTCTTTTAAGTCATTAAAGTTATATTTTAATTGTTTCTGTGTTATTATACTATTTTCATCTATAAGTTCAATTTTACTTTTGTCTTATGTTTTTCCCATCCTTGTAATGGATTTTCATAATATAGTTATTCTAGATGTTCATTAATTATTTTCACTTTGTCTATTGTAAATTTTATAATTTCTAATTTTGATATTTGTCATTTATTCATAGTTTCCATTTCTTGATTTATTTTTCACTTCCTTTTATCGATTCTATAGGTTTTCGTTGTTTGTTATTTACTTTTTTTGCTCCTATCTTGTGTCACGACCCAAAACGATCCGCGAGTGACACCCACACTTATACTCCTATGTGAGCGAACCAACAAATCTAAATCCCAACGTTTACCAATATTTCAACCATAATGAACAAAATATAATGCGGAAGACTCAAAATCTTTATTAATATAACCAATAAACAAGCTTCTAAAGTTTATTAACTATTATCCCCAAAATCTGGAAGTCATCACCACAAGAACATCTATCCTCAAATTACTAAATCTAAGAGTATCTAAGAAGCTAAAATAAGTAAACAGAGTGTCCATGTCCAAACTTCAAGGACATCAAGACATGAACGAGAGAGAATCCAGTCCGAGCTAGGAACAATAGCTCACCCTCAAATCTGATATGCTTAAGACTGGCTAGAGTTCCGGACGAGTCGAAGTTGATGGTACGTTTGCTGCATTCCATAAATAACAAAGAAAAAGAATACAAGTAGGGGTTAGTACAAGGAACATGTACTGTGTAGGTATCATCGGCCAACTCAAAATAGAAAGCAATATATATATCAAATAATAATATAAAATCAACTATATACTCAACAAGTGATAACAACAAATACCGTAACAACTGGCCACAACACCCAGCACATCTATGAGGACTCAAGCCTCCACACCATACTCATTTGGGAAATAGTTCTTTAAATTTGAGTATAATAACATAATTCGAGATTCATTCTCTTTATTATCCTGGTGTCGGAACGTGACACTCTGATCCCCTCAATATTCATTCTCTTTATTATCCTGGTGTCGGAACGTGACACTCCGATCCTCTACTATCCTGGTGTCGGAACGTGACACTCCGATCCTCTACTATCCTTGTGTCGGAACGGGACACTCCGATCCTCTACTATCCTGGTGTCAGAACGTGACACTCCGATCCCCTCAATATTTAATCTTTTAGTTCATCAAGCCTTCTTTTATACCAAGGCATCATCATTAACAAAGTGGATTTAAGGTTTAAGATTCACAACCTTATCTTTCCAATCCATTACAATTACATAATCACATCATGCAAGCACACAATTAAGCATATAGAAGACATTACAATACTACCCAATACATATCATTCACTATTAAGAGTTTACTATGAAATAGCATAAACCATAACCTACCTCCACTGAAGAATTCGTGATCACGCAAGCTACTCCTCAAAGTCTTTGCTTTCCTCTTCGTTCTCTCTTCTCTCGCTCGTTCGTTCTCCCTTTCTCTCTTTGTTCTTTCTATTTTTCTTATACAAACCCTTTTTCTTTTACCCTAATTGTCATATAATTAAGTATAAAAGATGATAAAAATAACCCACTATTTATTCAAGGTTATCTCCATTAACCCCCAAGTAATTGAATTATTAACATTAACCCACTAACTTTATAATTATAAGCATGAATAGTCCAAAATGCCCCTTAAAAACTTTTAACAGAAATCCGACTAAGTCAGGGTTGCACCAGGATGTATAGAATATCCTGAACTATGAGCCTCTGTAAGAATATTGTGGATCAAATCATCAACAAGAGGCACACATACCTTTCCATTAATCCTGAAAACATCTTCCTCATCAATTTCTGCTTCTTTAGCCTCTCCTCGCAACACCTTGTCTCAGATCCGAATCAATTTCTCATCAGTAAACTGCTTTCCCTTAATCTTGTCAAAAGGAAGATCTTGCCTGCACACCGGCCAAAAATCCTCCCTTCTCTAGTACTTACAGCCTCATAAAGTCATTATCCAGAGTCTGAACCTCTCTAGCCAATGGGCGTCTAGAAACTTGCAAGTGAGCTAGACTTCCCATGCTCCCTGCCTTTCTACATAAGGCATCTGCCACAACATTAGATTTTCCCGGGTGATACAAGATAGTGATATCATAGTCCATCAGTAGTTGCATCCATCTCCTCTTCTTAAATTTAAATCTTTCTGAGTAAAGACATACTGTAAACTACGATGATCCGTATAGACTTCACACTTAACCCCATATAGATAATGTCTCCATTGCTTTAATGCAAACACTACCGCGTCCAACTCCAAATCGTGGGTCAGATAATTACGTTCATGCACCTTTAATTGCCTCGAAGCATAAGCAATTACATTCTTCTCTTGCATTAGCACTACACCCAAACAAGAATAGGATGCATCACAATAAACAATGAAATTATTGCCTTCCACTGGCAAGGTAAGAGTTGGTGCTGTAGTCAACAAGGTCTTGAGATTCTGGAAGCTTTCTTTACATTCATCCGACCATACAAATGGAACATTCTACCTAGTCAAGTTTTTCAATTGGGAAGCAACTGAAGAAAATCCCTTGACAAATCGACAGTAGTAGCTAGCTAAACCAGCAAAGCTCCTTACTTCTGTAACATTAGTAGGTCTTAACCAACTCTTCACTGCTTCAATCTTAGAAGGATCCACCATCACTCCATCCCTAGAAACTACGTGACCCAAGAAGGACACTGAATCTAGCCAAAACTCACACTTGGAGAATTTGGCATAAATCCTTTTCTCCCTCAATACTTCCAACACAATTCTCAAGTGCTCCTTATGTTCTTTCCTGCTCTTTGAGTATACTAGTATATCGTCAAAAAACACAATGACAAAGAGATCCATATATGGCTTAAAAATCCCATTCATCAGGCTCATGAACGCAGCAGGGGTATTCGTAAGACCAAAAGACATTACTACAAATTCGTAATGCCCATACCTGGTTCGAAAAGCAGTCTTTGGCACATCTGTAGCCCGTATTTTCAATTGATGATAACCGGATCTCAAGTAAATCTTAGAGAAGACACAAGCACCTTGTAACTGATCGAACCAGTCATCAATGCGAGGAATGGGGTACTTGTTCTTAATAGTTATCTTATTCAACTGCCGGTAGTCTATGTACATCCGGAAACTCCCATCCTTCTTCTTCACAAATAACACCGGAGCACCCCAAGGGGAAGCGCTTGGTCTAATGAAGCCTTTACCCAACAACTCTTGAAGTTGGGCTTTTAACTCCCTTCACTCAGCGGGAGCCATTCTATAAGGGGGTATTGAAATGGGGCGAGTACCCGGCTCCAGATCAATACAAAAGTCGATATCCCTATCCGGAGGCATACCAAGAAGGTCTGCAGGAAACACATCCAGAAACTCACGGACTATCGAAACCGACTCAATTGAAGGTTCTTGGGTAGTATCATCCCTGTGGTGTGCCAAGAAAGCTAAACACCCTTTACTAACCATTCTCTTAGCACGAAGAAAAGAGATGATACGAACTGGAGTGGAAGTGTAGTCACCCTCCCACACTAACGGATCTGTCCCAGGCTTGGCCAACGTTACAGTTTTAGCATTACAATCTAAGATTGCAAAATTTGGAGAAAGACAAGTCATACCCAGAATTACATCGAAATCAACCATTTCTAAGATAACCAAGTCTACATGAGTATTGCTACCCACACGAATAGTCATGTCAAGCAATTCACAATGTAAATTAAGACTAGTAGCAAATGAGGAAGATACGTATGAAAATATGGAGCCAGGATCAAATAATACAGAAGTCATGCAATCACAAACCAAAATATTACCTGTGATAACAACATCAGATGTCTCCGCTTCAGACCTCCCAAGGAAAGCATAACAATGGGCCCTATCACCTGTCTGCTCGTTGCCCCTACCATGTTGCGTTGTAGTAGCTCCAGTTTTCCCGTCATCCCGGCCGCTTTTGTGACCACCATTACCTCGGCCACCACGTCGTCCAGAATGACGGACTCTTCCATGATCACCTCTACCTCTGGCTATTGGGGGTCTGTAACTCTGTTTTGGACAATACCTCCTAATGTGTCCAGTCTCCCCACATCCATAACACTCTCTGGATTCAAGCATAGGTCTCTTTGAGAATGACGAAGTCTGGGGGTAACCTCCAAACTCAGAGGAATATTGGCTGGTCTGTGATGGACCCCCAGCTACAGCCTGCAGTGAAGACTGAATAGATCGGGCTGGGTAACCTCCCGAACCCTTCCCTGTAGAGTAAGAACCATTATACTCACCTCCCTTACGAAACATCTTAGATGTTGATGCCATGGTGAAGTCGTCTGGCTTCACCCCCTCCACTTCTATCACAAAATCTACCACCTCCTGAAAGGATTTTGCTGCAGCAGCTACCTGTAAGGCTGAGATCTGCAAATCTGACCTCAACCCTTTCACGAAACGGCGAATCCGCTCTTGTGGACTAAAGCAAAGTTGGGTGGCATACCTGGATAGCTCACTAAACTTAGCCTCATAAGTAGTAACCGACATCCTGCCTTGCTCTTGGCTTAGGAACTCATCTCTCCTCCTATCCCTCAAAGTCCGGGGTATATACTTCTCCATAAATAAGCTAGAGAATGACGCCCAAGTCATAGGTGGTGCTTGTGCTTGTTGACACTCAACATATTACCGCCACCACATTTTGGCGTTCCCTTGAAACTGATAGGTCACAAACTCAACACCAAATCGTTCTACTATGCCCATCTTATGTAGGAACTCATGACAATCAACCAGAAAATCATAGGCATCCTCAGATTCAGCACCATTGAAGACAGGAGGTTTCAACTTCAGAAATTTAGTGAAAAGCTCATGTTGATCACTCGTCATTATAGGTTCTGTAGTCAATCGAGGGAAACATGCCTATTTCCAATGAGGCATCCATGCGGGGAGCCACAGCAGCTGCATGTTGTACTCCTGGAACCTGAGGTGCTGGTGCAGAAAACGCTGGAGGTGTATGTCCTTGATCAGATAACCCGCTAAGATAAGTAAGAACCTGATTAATCATCTCTGGGGTAGGCTGGGGTGGTAATTCTCATTTTAAACCTGCTCATTTTCCCCTTCCTCACCCTCTCTTACTAACTCATCACTCGGTGGAGGAGTCACTGCCCTAGTACTAGTTGGACCAGGTGTTTGTCCTCTACCTCTAGAGGACGTCCTCCCGCGACCTCTACCACGACCTCTTGCCACTGTTCCTCTTCGAGTTACAGCCCCAGTGGGTGGGTCAGACGCATCCTGTCTTGCCGGTGTTGGTGTTGACGCAGTTGTTGCTCTAGTTCTAACCATCTGCGAAATAGAGTGAAGATGGTCAGATACAAATTTGTATCACCTAGATACCAATTGGATCCAAGTAATAGCACGAAAGAAAGAAAGAATGGAATTTTCCTAAAGTCCTATAGCCTCTAAAAGAAAAGTAAAGGCGTCCCCCTACCGTTCCTTAAGACTCTACTAGACTCCTTCTTGTGTGATGAGACCAACGAACCTAATGCTCTGATACCAAGTTTGTCAGGACCCAAAACGAGCCGCAAGTGGCACCCACACTTATCCTCCTATGTGAGCGAACCAACAAATCTAAATCCCAACGTTTACCAATATTTCAACCATAATGAACAAAATATAATGTGGAAGACTCAAAATATTTATTAATATAACCAATAAACAAGCTTCTAAAGTTTATTAACTATTATCCCCAAAATCTGAAAGTCATCACCACAAGAACATCTATCCGCAAATTACTAAATCTAAGAGTATCTAAGAAGCTAAATTAGTAAACAGATGGTCCATGTCCGAACTTCAAGGACATCAAGACATGAATAAGAGAGAATCCAGTCCGAGCTAGGAACAATAGCTTACCCTGAAATCTGATATGCTGAAGACTGGCTAGAGTTGCGGACGAGTCGAAGTTGATGTCACGTTTGCTGCATTCTATAAATAACAAAGAAAAAGAATACAAGTAGGGGTCAGTACAAGGAACACGTACTGAGTAGGTATCATCGGCCAACTCAAAATAGAAAGCAATATATATATCAAATAATAATATTAAATCAACTACATACTCATTAGGTGATAACAACAAATACCGTAACCACTGGCCACAACACCCAGCACATCTATGAGGACTCAAGCCTCCACACCATACTCATTTGGGAAATAGTTCTTTAAAATTGAGTATAATAACATAATTCGAGATTCATTCTCTTTATTATCCTGGTGTCAGAACGTGACACTCCGATCCCCTCAATATTCATTCTCTTTATTATCCTGGTGTCGGAACGTGACACTCCGATCCTCTACTATCCTGGTGTCGGAACGTGCCACTCCGATCCTCAACTATCCTGGTGTCGGAATGTGACACTCCGATCCTCTACTATCTTGGTGTCGGAACGTGACACTCCGATCCCCTCAATATTCATTCTTTTAGTTCATCAAGCCTTCTTTTATACCAAGGCATCGTCATTAACAAAGTGGATTTATGGTTTATGATTCACAGCCTTATCTTTCCAATCCATTACAATTACATAATCACATCATGCAAGCACATAATTAAGCATATAGAAGACTTTACAATACTACCCAATACATATCTTTCGCTATTAAGAGTTTACTATGAAATAACATAAACCATAACCTACCTCCACCGAAGAATTCATGATCACGCAAGCTACTCCTCAAAGTCTTTGCTTTCCTCTGCGTTCTCTTTTCTCTCGCTCGTTCATTCTCCCTTTCTCTCTCTGTTCTTTCTATTTTTCTTATTCAAACCCTTTTTCTTTTACCCTAATTGTCATATAATTAAGTATAAAAGATGATAAAAATAACCCACTATTTATTTCAAGGTTATCTCCTTTAACCCCTAAGTAATTGAATTATTAACATTAACCCACTAACTTTATAATTATAAGCATGAATAGTCCAAAACGCCCCTTAAAAACTTTTAACAGAAATCCGACTCAGTCAGGGTTACGCAGCCTCTGACGGTCCGTCATGACTATGACGGTCCGTCATGACTGTGACGGTCCGTCCTGCAGGTCCGTCATAAAGTTCAGAGAGTTATTTCTGTGGAAAGATTTGTGACGGTCCGTCGTTCCAACGACGGTCCGTCCTGCCATTCCGTCATGAAGTTTAGAGAGTCGATCTTAGTACCCAAATTTTC
Organism: Solanum peruvianum; assembly: GCA_027705065.1. Lineage (NCBI taxonomy): Eukaryota > Viridiplantae > Streptophyta > Magnoliopsida > Solanales > Solanaceae > Solanum > Solanum peruvianum. The sequence continues at coordinate 25,367,517 of JAKWJD010001762.1, read as the reverse complement.
AAAATCTAAGTGTTTTGGAGTGAGACCCCCTCGACGGTCCGTCGTGCCCATGACGGTCCGTCGTGGGATCCGTCGACCAAGACCGTTATTACCAGAAATAAAATCTACTGCTCAAAACGATTAAACAGGTCGTTACATCTTGTTTCCGCATGGTGTAGTAAACGACCAATGTGTTTTTGTTATTATATGTGGGTAAAATCTATCTAAAAATGGCATTCCTAATAACATATCTTTAGTTCTAAACTCAAAATTGTACATCTCTTCTATTGTTAGTATTTTATCCCATATTTGTATTTTTATATTTTTTGCTTTGTATTTAATCATACTTCCTTCATTATTAAATCATGTTACTACCATCGGTGTTTTTAATTTTTCCCATTCATCTTCTGGTAAACAATTATAGTTACATATGTTTGCTTCTGCTCCTGTATCAATCATAGGGGTATAATATCGGTTGTGATATCCTTCTACAATAATTTTTGCAAGTATAAGTATTTTGATTATTCATTTTGTTCTTTTAATAATTATTTCCTTATTTTGGCAGGTTATAGTTAATTGTTCATTTTCTATGTTGTATGGTTTAACTTTTTCTAGCAATTTTATTCCTAATATAATATTCTTATTTCCTTGGTAAATTTGAAATGGTATAATTAGTGGTATTCCTCCTATAATTACTTCTTTTTCTGTTATTTCTTCATTTGTATTTACTATCTCGCTAGGTAGTCCGGGCATAATTATCCTGTTTTTATAATTTTTTGTTTCCAATACTAATTCTCTTGTTATATAATTTTCTTCTTGTAATGTATTTATTTAAATGTTATATCTTATTTGGTCTATTATCCTTGTTATGAAGTAATGGTATGGTGTTATTTCTTCTTTATCTAATAAATTTTGTGGGATTTCATAGTTTCTCCTAAATGTACTTATTCCTGATGAGGTAGCTCTTGTTAATGTATTTGGTACGCTTGAAGTACTTAATCTTTCTTTTACAATTTCTAAGTCTTGTTCTATGTCCATTTTATTTATAGCTATAGTCATTATTGTCTATTACAGTAAATATTTTTTCGAAAGGATTTTCTACTTTTATTTTATTAATTTTATTTCTTGTTGTTACTTTGTGTTTCGTTGTTAATATATATAAGTTCTTACATCTTGCTTTAAAAATCTTACTTCATGGTGCAAGCTCTATTCTAGACATCTTCCAATATAATACTAATGATTTATCTATATATCTATTTGCTAATGCTACTGATTAGCTGGCACTTACTATAAATTTATATTTTTGGTATATTAGGTTTCCTCTTACTGCACTGATTACGCTTTTCTCTATAGTATGTATAATTCTATCATCTGCTAAGTATATTTCAATAGGTGTATCTATTCCTTCTCTAAGTATATTTAAATTTATTCTAGATTTCATTTGCTCTGATACCAATGTGGGGGGTTTGAAGCGGATTTTTATAGAGAAGAAAGAAAAGACAATGAAGAGGATAGTTGATTAGAAGTAGCTTGTTTATTACTGAGGGAGAAGCCCTCTATTTATACAATAATTTTACAAAGTTGGCCAATAGAAAATGGCCGACATACTTTACACTTGGCCATATATTATTTGGCTGACACAAAACGATAAAATACTTTAATAATAATGACCCTTTTCTTTATTTATGGCCGACACTACTTTTTACATATGGCCACCTTATCTTTGACCGACACAAAACGACAAAATTAATTTAATAATGGCCTTTATTTATGGCGATACACTATTTACACATACTATTTACTACTTTTACATTTTTACTCCAGCTGTACATCTGGAATATAATTATCTTCTCCCTCACACTTTGAACATAGATGATCGGGATATTTTTGTCCTATTAATTTACAATATCTTGTCATCAAATTAGGAGAAATAAATTTTTTCCTCATTGCTCTTGTTATAGGTGTTTGCTTTGGTTTTAATAGGCTTAATATCCACTGCCTTAGGTCTTCCATATCTGCTGCTCGGATTTCTCTGCAGTTGGAGTATATGATTGTTTGATATCTGTTATAGTAACTCCATATTGCATTTTCGTTAATAGTTGTTTTCTATCTCATTCAATATAGTAGCTATTCCAATAGTTCTCTTATTTGCGTAAAACTCTGGAATATCCACCTTTTGTATTTCCTCTTGTAGATCTATTTTTCAGGGATTATCATTTCCCTAGTTAATCCAATCTTTATAGCTTGTATTGTAGGCTTGATCTCATCATAAAGTATTTCTGCAGTAGCTGTATAGAAATTTATATAAAATAGAGTTCCTTTAGTAATTCTCTTGTATTGTAAGAATGATTTATATAATAGGAACTCTATTTTGTATAATGTTCTATACAACTACAGCAGAGATACTATATGATGAGATCAAGCCTACAATACAAGCTATAAAGATTGGATTAAGTAGGGAAATGATAATCCCTGAAAAAATAGATATTCAAGAGGAAATACAAAAGTTTGATATTCCAGAGTTTTACGGAAATAAGAGAACTATTGGAATCACTACTATTTTGATTGAGATAGCAAACAACTATTTGAACGAAAAAGCAATATGGAGTTACTATAAAAGAGATCAAACAATCATATACTCCAACTGTAGAGAAATCCGAGCAGCAGATATGGAAGACCTAAGGCAGTGGATATTAAGCCTATTAAAACCAGAGCAAACACCTAAAACAAGAGCAATTAGGAAAAATTTTATTTCTCCTAATTTGATGACAAGATATTGTAAATTAATAGGAAAAAAATATCCCGATCATCTATGTTCAAAGTATGAAGGAGAAGATAATTATATTGCAGATGTGCAGCTGGAGTAAAAATGTAAAAGTAGTGAATAGTATGTGTAAATAGTGTGTCGGCCATAAATAAAGACAATTATTAAAGTAATTTTAATAAACCATACCTTTTAGATGAGAAAGCCGCGTAATTTGGTCAAAAATCATGACGGCTTGATCTACTTCATGGAGCTCTTTTTGACTTTAATGGAGTTTTGAAGGAAGAGAGAATGTTTGGGAGGGAGAGAGATTTTGTGATTTCACGTGCGGGACTTGATTTGAGTGATAAAATTGGGCTAAAACTTACTCTAATACATTATATAGTTACACTTTACTAGGTTTATTTGTGAAGACAAAACACCCACAATATGTTTTTTACGAATTTGTGAAGTGTCTCTGCGTCGTGGGGACACCACACACTTTAATCGGAAAATGAAATTTGAACAAGTGAGGTCAATGTTATCTGTGCGTCGCGCAGCAGCCCACTGAATGGTGACTTACGCAGGCTGCTTTGGTAGACTGCCCACACATGTTGGGGTCTTTCCCAAGGACCTTCCGGTGGTCCTAAGGGTATCGTTATCAGACGTTTAGACTCTATTTAATATACTCCACCTATCCAAAGTATTTTTTACATGTTTTATACTTCATTTGACCCTCAGAAACCTTCCCCACACAAAGGGACATATACTAGTTAAATTTCGCAATTTTGCCGGACGTTAAGGCGTTTCTTTAATGCTATGGCTATGGAACTTCTCAATAAATTTATTTACACTTGTTTAGACTTAAAATCAATTTTACTTGACATTTTTGTCTCTAGTATAGTTCATCGAAATTTTTGGGTGTGTCAATACTTCCACACACACACCCTTACAAACCATTCATCCCTAAATGAGTCTCTAAACCTTTTTATAGGGAGAAAGACTCAAGACTATCATCCAACCAACAACCAATATAATAATGAGTCACGGATCATGGGAGGAAATATCAAATCCTTTCAACACAGAAACATGATATCAATAGTTAGGAATTAACTTCACACATACTTATAAAAAAAAGCTCAACTTTTCATATCACATAAGGAGGTACTATCTTTTCCATTTCAATCTGAGCTCAATATGAACATTAAAAGTTGACATGTTGATTTCTTTTCAAAATAATATAAGTATTCTCATTATGATCTTCCATAAACAGTTATAGCAAATAACATACTAAGGTCAAAGCCAACATAATAAACATATTTCATAGAAAGACAAGAAGTAAACTTAGGTATGAATTTCTCCTATAATATGTACATAATTAGAAAAACATAATAAGTTCAACATAATAAATATTATCATATAAAGAATGTACTAACCTTAATAGTAAGGGGGAAAAGATGAGGATATCGGGTCTTTTGTTGGCCTCGGCCTTCAATTTTGTACCCTCAACAAGATGGTTCCTCCATAGGACCTTTATGGATGCAACCTCCTTATTACTCCATTTTCTAATTTGGTGATCCAACATCTCAATCAGGACTTCCTCAAATGAAGACTCCTCCATTACCCCCCAAACCTTCTAAAGGAAGAATGGACACCGGATCGCCTATACACTTCTTAATCACTAATACATAAAATAGTGCATGCATCATGGAAAACTCATTTGGAAATTTAAATTCTTAGGCAACACTCCTATCTCTCTTAAACATTTCATAAGGCCTCACATAACATGGAATAAGTTTCCCCCTCTTTCCAAACCTCATCACCCCTTTTATTGGTGAAATTTTAAAATAGACTCAATCTCCTACTTGGAATTCAATTTTTTTAATTGTCGGGATAAGATTTTTGTAGACATTACGATGCCTTAAGCCTATTTCTTATAACTAGAAATTCCTCAAGAGATTCATAAAAAAAGTCAGGACGAAGTTGGGCAAACTCACCTACCTCATACCATCTAACCTGAAATCTACACCTCATCCTATAAAGTTCCTCAAAGGGTGCCATGGATATCGTAGAGTGGTAGCTATTATTGTAGGAGTATTAAATCTAAGGTAGGTTATCATCCCAATTACCTTTGAAGTTGTTGACGCAAGCCGTCAACATATCTTCAAGGGTTCGAATAGTTCATTCCTCTTGACCATCCGTCTTGGGATGAAAAGGGGTACTAAGTTTCATATTCGTACCAATCCCACTTTGGAAATCATTCCAAAAATTGGAGGTAAATTGAGTACCTCTATCCCAAATGATGAACAAAGGGGCTCTATGAAATGTCACTATTTCTTTGAGATATAATTTTGCATAATCTTCGGCTGAATATTTGACTTTGACTGGAAGAAAATATTTGGACTTAGTCAAACTATTATAAATGACCCACATTGAGTCATGTTGCACTCGGGTACGAGGTAGCCCAACTATGAAATCCATGTTAATATCATCCCAAATCCACGTGGGATGTCTATATTTTGAGTCAAGCCACCCAACCTTTGGTGCTCCACTTACACTTGTTTTAAATTTTAACACTTAGCGACAAAATATTCTATATCACTTTTCATACCATTCCACAATTATGTTTCTCGTAAGTCGCAATACATCTTTGTGGCACCCGAGTGAATGGAATTTCAGGAGCAATCAACCTCTTCCATGATTAATTCCCTCCGGTACACACATTCCTTCTAGGTGCCCAAGCACCGTATCTTCTCCTATAGAGAAGGACACATTAGCTTTACTAATGACTATTTCCTTTAACTCCATCAAGAAATAATTAATGTGTTGCTTGGATTTCATACAAACCACTAGAGTCGACTTGGAATTATGGCGAACCATGAGACCACCCTAAAGAGAATCTTCTAGTTGGACCCCAAACCGGGCAAACCTACAAACCTTTTTTACTCGCTCTTTCTTATCCTTTTCAACATGCATCGCACTACCTATGTATACTCGACTCAAATAATCTGCCACCACATTAGCTTTCCTGGGATGGTAATGGACACTCAGATAATAATCTTTTAGAATATCCAACCTTCTTCTTTGACGTAAATTCAAGTCAATTTTTGGGTGAATACATATTCTAGACTCTTATGATCCGTGAACTAGTTATCATGCACCCCATATAGATAGTGTCTCCAAATCATTAAGGCAAATACCACGGCTGCAATTTAAAGTTCATGTATTGCATAATTCTTCTCATGTTTCTTGAGTTTTAGAAGCATACGCTATGACATTTCCATGTTGCATAAGCAAAAATTGTAGACCCACACGGGAAGCATCACAATTATTAGAGGTGAGTCTATCTTTCAATAATTAGAAGTCTTTTCACATTATTCTGACCATTCAAAATTGGAAATTTTTGGGTTAATTTTGTTAATGAAGATGAGATAGATGAAAATCCCTCAACAAGCCTCCTATAGTAGCCGACCAGCCTAGAAAATGTCTAATGTAGGTAGGAATCAAATGTCAACCCCTTTACTAGAGACAATGTCACGAAGAAAATCGACCAACCTTAACCAAAAATCACACTTGATAAACATAGCAAAAATTTGGTTATCTTTAATAACTTGCAAAACTATTCTCAAATGATCCATATGATCATCCTTCCTCCTTGAACATATAAAAATATCACCAATAAGGAAAATCACGAACAAATCAAAATACATTCTAAAAACTCGATTCATGAGGTCCATGAAGGACACTAGGGAATTTGATAGACCAAACGACATAACAAGGAATTCGATATGACCATATCTTTTTCGAAATGTCATTTTTGGAATATCAACCTACCTCACAATATGTTTTTAATTACCCAATCTTAATTCAATATTTAAAAAGTAGCTAGCTCCTTGGAGTTGATAAAATAGGTCATAATTACTAGGGATCTGTTACTTATTAATTATAGTGACTGTGTTTTATTGACGATAATCCATACACATTTTCAACCACCAATCCTTCTGCTTCACAAATAATATCGGGCACCCCATAGAGATATGATTGTTTGAATAAAACCCTTATCCATAAAATTTTAGAGTTGAGTCTTTAGTTCTTTCAACTCGGCTAGGGCCATACGATAAGGAGAAATAAAAAAATTGTGTATCTTGTAATTAGATCTATACTGAAATCAATCTGCCCATTCGGGAGGGATTCTTGGAAGGTTTATCGAAAAGACCTCAGAAAACTCCCTTACCATGGGTACCGACTTTATGGACGGGACCTCGTATTCAAGATCCATGACTCTTACTATGTGATAGAGACAACCCTTCGCAATTAACTTTGAAGCGTTTACACACGAAATGATCTTATCCAAAGGACTTGGGTTTCCTCACTTCCACTCAAAAATGAGTGCATTCGGAAATTAAAATTTTACCACCCTAGACCTATATTTAATAGAGGAAATACGCGCATACAACCAATCCATTCCCATTATAAATAAAAATCTAGCATATAAAGTTCTATCAAGTCAACCAAAATAAATCTATAGGGCTAGTAAATAGGACACCCTTTATATTGTTGTCTTACCACTGCGGAATTATCCCCCAGGGTAGAAACTGATAAAGGATCATATAAGATGTCGAGTAGTATATCAAATTCGTAGCTATAAGAAGGTTCACAAATAATAATGTAGCTCCCGGATAAAATAAAGCATATACGTCAAAGGAGAACAATATTAACATACCTATGACAACTTTTTCCACAATTATAGAAATTACTTTAGGAGATTGGAGAGAATAGAATCAATTTTCCTTAGGAGCATACAGGTTTGGAGAACTTTCTTTACCATGAGCATTTTGCCCCTATTTTTGTCTTCATCATAGGGAAATCTTTCTTCATATGACAACTCTTTCCACAATTATAGAAATTACCCGTGCCCACAAGAAACTTGCCATCATGCCCTCTACCACATTTAGAACAAAGAGGCCTATCAACATAATACTAATAACTTTTTCCCTCATTGGGCTTGGGAGAAAGCTCCTTACTCTTATTGGTTCTTGGAGCACTAAAAGATCCTTGATTAGAAAACATTTTCTTGAACCTAGTTTTGTATTAAACCTCATACCTATTCTTAAAAGAATTCCCCTCTTGGGTTCTCACCTTCTTCCATTCCCTACCAACTAGGCCTAAGGGATCCACTAAGCTACAGTCCTATATGATCGCATAATTAATGGAGAAGGATATGTTTTCTAGAAACCATGACTACTAATCATGAAGCTTTAACTCTTTTGACAGAAAATATATCATGGGAATCTACACTACTAGTCGTGAGAAACCCATGTGGGAGGTCGGACTTACTAACGTTACACCTCCACCTCATTTACATGCCCTTTGGTGCTAAACAATTATTCCCTTTAGTAATCATTATATAGCTATATACAAGTTCATAGTAGTCTCTTTTACACCCATATGTAAATATCTTATCATAATAGCTCTTAGGTGATTAAAAAGGAGAACTATAATTTCACATTACATACAACATTATAATCATGAAAAACTGCATTCAATCATATAATGATCACATCATAAGATAATTACATTCCTCATAGCTAATTCATAGAAATAGGGTTAGGGATGAGTGATCCTTGTAACCAACATCACAACCAAAAAATTAGTTGTAGCATCATTATCGCATAAGTAGATTTCACCTTGCATAATTAAAATCAAAGGAAAATCATGATCGTAACTCATTACCCTTCATGGGACATCATACTTCATTAACGAAGATTCACACCAAATATGTGAAATAGAGCAATTCATGAAGTATTAACATAACTAAGATCAAAGTAAACGAGTGACATATTCATCAAACTCAACAATTACCTTAATCAATCAATGAAATTAGGGATTTGGGTAGGATGGAGGAGTAGCTAAGAGAGAATCCCTCCCCGTGATGAGCAAGTCCTTATAGTTTACAAAGAGGATGTTAACGAGGTGGTTCCCCCTCAATTACCTCAAGCACCTCAATGACTTGAACTACCCTAAATGCCTTCAATGCAGCAAGGTCCTCAAGCTCCCTAAGTTGAAAGGGACATGAATAATGCGGACATACGACCTGCCATAAGGATCTTCACCCAACTCATGAATAATGAAGCTCAAGTCATCACTAATCATGTTACTGGCAAGCTAACCTCGGACATGGACCTCAACCAAATGCAGGTAATCCCACTTCTAGAATCCAGAATATCATTAGGATGAACCCTCCTACATTTCATGGCACAAAGGTTTATGAAGACCATAAGTCCTCATAGATGAGGTGTTCAAGTGGTTGAATCTATGGTCGTGAATCCTAGAGAGAAGACATATCTAGTAGAGTAACAACTCAAAGATGTGGCTCAAGTGTCATTTGATCAATGGAGGGAGGGGAGAACCTTAGACGAATGTCCGGTAGATTGGGAAGTGGTGAAAGAGGGAATTCTTGATAGGTATTTCCCTTTATATTTTAGGGAGAGAATTTTTATGAAATTCATGAACCTTCATCAAGGGGGAATGATTGTGAAATAGAACTCTCTCAAATTCACCCAACACTCTATGTATTCCCCTACCATGGTAGTCGACCCTAGGGTTGAATGAATAAATTTGTGATGGTGGTGTCTAGCTTAGTGGAAAATGAGTTCTTTACAGAAATTCTCTTCAGTGACATGGATATCTCTTGAGTTATGGTGTATGCTAAAAATCTTTACAAGTCCAAGCTTTCGGAGAGTAATAGGGATAGTAAGAGTCCTAGGGTTTATGAACCAAGTAAACCCTAAACTAAGAAGGATATGGATTCGAACAGTAAATTCCCATGGAGGTGACCATACATTTGAGAGGTGTAGCTGTACTACTCGTAGAAAGCAACACTTGGTAGGTCTCTTGCCGGTATGGAAGGTTGTTTTTCATGTGGAAATAAGGGTCACAAAATGAGAGAATTCCCTAACCTCAAGAATAAAGGGAAATAGGTCTACTAAGATCTTAAGGTGGTCTATATCCTAATGATCCAAAGTGGAATCATTTAATTGCACTCGGATGTAGAGGACAAAGACCAATCTGGAACAAAGGCCCCAGTAATTCATATTTTCTTTATTCTTAGTTATTTTCTCTTATATGGGTTTACCCTATGTGGGGGGATTTTAAGTTGCAAGTATCCTTAAGTTAGGATCTTCATTGTTGATATAATGTTTTGCATACTATATATGTTACCATTAATATATTGGTAGATTGGTAATTAATTTTAAAATTCCATCCCAATGGGTAGCTAGTTATATTTACTTAATTGCTTGAAGTATTGTTCATATGAACCATGGTTTGATTGAAGTATTTACATTTTGAGCTTTGAAAATTTATGATGAGCATTTCTAATGTTTAAGAAGGTATTTCTTCCATAAATCAAGATAAAATGAAGAAATAAGTGTGTTCCTTGAATTGTGGAAAACAGTTCCAACGAGTTTCATGTGTTGCTAAAGATGCATAATAGTCTTATGTTGGTGTTTCATGTAAGCTTGTTTTACTAACTAAGAATGTTTTTACCATAATGTGATGTGTTATATGATTCGAGTTGAGTTCTTGATGTCCATAAAAGTGTTTAGTTTCATTCGAGGACGAATTTTGTTCCATGTGGGGATAATGTAACGTCCCTAAAATGAACTAGGTGAAACTACACCCATGTGTGAAGAACCGAAAGTACCCCTTGCATAGGGCAACCCTTAGGTTGGACAATTGCGTACTTGACCTACCTGATGTATTTTACTAGACATATGCTATCGTTTATTACATATGATATGTAAAGTAGTGTAAAAATTTTCACGACAATTACAACGAAGAGAAAATATCTATTATAAATGCTAATATAGAGTCTCGTCTTCACAGTATAACTTAAAGACAGACATAAACATCTTAGGTACACGATCCTTATACATTGAATTAAAATACATAATGAATCTTAATAGTAGAAACTATGGAATATAACTATGTCCTCGAATATATGAGGGACCACTTAGTCTTGAGAGAGTCGATTACCAAACTTGTCTTCTAATCTTCAATTTGCCTAAAACCTATACTTATTAAGTATTGAAATCTATGGGCTTAGTACAAAACAATGTACTAAGTATGACATATAGGAAAACATGGAAAAGGAACATTTTAGTAAATAAAGCTTTAATGCAAATTAAGTAAGACCTTCATGAATATTTAAGTAAAATAGCTTAAATGGTGAAGATTTAAGTAATCAATTTGATGAAGAATCCACCCTTTTTTTCGAGTTCCCAAAACCGTAGTTCTTGGTAGAATTCAATGGTGAGTTCATGTAGATAGAGAAATAAGAGAAAAGGAAGAGTGTTTATTTTGAGAGTTGTCTTTAGGTTTATGAGGGATAAGGGTATTTAAACTGGGGCTTAATTAACTTAATTAATCTCAGTTTAATCCATAACTAGCCCCTAAGACAATTAATTAATTAAATGAATCCATTAATGATTTAACTGTGAAACTCGAGCGTCACCAATGAGACCCCGATCGACGATCTGTCGGTGAGTGGATTTACAACGCCCCTCCTCCATCCTGTACACCGTTGTCTCGGTCAGAGACATTTCAGTCAAGGGCTTTCTCAAATTTTTCTAAGTGTGGGATGATTGTGGCCTCAACACCGCGTCAACCCCCTTTTCGTCGCGTGTAACACTATCTAGGTAAGAAGGAGCCTTCACGAATATTTTTATGTGTGGGATGATGGTGGCCTCGACATACTGTCGAGCCACACGCAGACCGTCGTCTGTCTCGTTGATGCACTCTGCTAGTCAGTGCTTCATCAAACTATTGGGGTCCTCTTCAAGGGCCCTTGGTTGATCCTTGGGGAGTCGTACCCAGACGTTTCAATCATGAAACAACTCAAATAGCCATTTAGCTTGCTTTCCACCCATTATCGTACATTTTCGACTCCTAAAATTTAGTCAAAAGGCTAAGGTACACATATATCCCTTTGAACCAACTTCTAGGATGTTTTTTGACGTTTTGGTTCTTAAACCTCCAAAAAGACTATACTATTTACTAATGGACATAGAAACAATGTTTAGACTTAATGACACTTATGCTAGGGTTTACAATGAGTCTTGGACTTTCAAGGTGTTACATTACCCCCTCCCCCGTAAGAACATTCGTTCTCGAATCACACTAAAATTCTTTTCAAGGAAGTAATAGACCCTAGACTAGAAGCTCAATCAATTAAGAATATCCATTTAACATAAATCATGTCACTTCAACATGGCAAATTCAAATTTCATATTACCACACCTAACACTCAAACACATCATCATGAAGCATTTCCTTCTCACAATACTTATAAGCTCAACATACATCACATGAGTCAATTAGCACAATGTTCAACATAAAAACATGCTACCTATTATTTCATGAAGACTCACCATATTAAAATGCACAACATAACTCAAAGCAAGAAAAAACCAAAATTTCAAGTTTTTAATAGAAATACTACAATGACTTCACTGTAAAACTTACTGTGACGTTTTAAAAAATGCAACTTTTGGAACATTTCACCCATTAATCAAGAAACAACAAATTATTTTCATAATAATATAATGGAAAGAAATGGCTAACCTTAATTCTAAAAAACATGAGGATAACAGGACTTCATAGCGTCCTCGACCTCGCATGTAGCACCCTCAACTAATTGATTTTTCCATAATTCTTTTACAGATACCACCTCCTTATTCCTAAACTTATTGAATTGCCTATCAAGAATTTGAATGGGGACTTTCTCATAAGAGAGGTTATCCATGACACCAAGACCTCAGTATGAAGAACGGACTCGTGGTCACAAATAAACTTTTTCAACATAGAAACATGGAAAACCGGATTAACTGAAGCAAATTCATTTGGAAGTTTCAATCAATAGGCAACCTTACCAACCCTTTACAAGATTTTATTGTGACCCACATAACGAGGACTCAATTTCCCATTCTTGCCAAACCTAACCACCACTTTCATCGTTGAAATTTTTAAAGACACCTTATAATTTTCTTCAAACTCCAAATCACATGTCCTATTATGGCATATAACCTTTGCCTACTATAGGCCATTTGCAACCGGTTCCTTATGATATGAACCTTTGCCAGAGTCTAATAAATGAACTCAGGACCAACAAGCGATGGCTCACCCACTTCAAACCATTCAAATGGTGAACTACACCGCCAACAATACAAGGCTTCTTAGGGAGCCATCGAAATAATGAATGAAAACTTTTGTTGTTAGAAAATCCCACTAAAGGTAAATGCCTATCCCAACTCCCATTAAAATCAATAATGCATGCTCTAAGCATATATTCAAGGGTTTATATCGTACGATCCGCTTGACCATCCTTTTGGGGATAAAACGGTGCTCAACTTCAATGTAGTACCTAACCCTTTTTTAAACAACCTTCAAAATCTAGATATGAATTTTGCGCCGCGATTTGATATGATGGATAACAGAATACCATTGAGGAAACTAATCTCATCTAGGAGGATTCTTGCATAATTGTCCGAATATTAATACTTGACGGGGATAAAACGAGTGGATTTAGTCAATTGATCCATAACCACTCAAATGGAGTCATAGGACTTTTGGGTCCGGGGTAAACCTACTACAAAGTCAATATTTATATCTTCCTACTTCCAAGTTGATATTTTAATCTCTTGCAGTTATCCACCCATCTTTAGGTGTTCGACCTTTACTTGTTGGCAATTCAGACATTTAGCGACAAATTCCGCTATGTCCATTTTTAGCCCTTCCCTGCAATAAATTTTCCTTAGGTCATGGTACATTTTTGTCGACACCGGATGAGTTGAGTAGCGGGACCCATGTTCTTCTTCTAAGATCTGATCCCTCAACCCATCTACATCGGGAACACATAATCTCCCTTTGTACCTTAACACAGAATCCCCAAAGAAAGAAGAATCCCCAAAGAAAGAATGAATAATTCAACTTGCCAAGAACCAATTCTTTCAACTCCATTAAGGCTAAATGAAGGTGTTTTTTGTACTTCACCTAAACCACTAAAGATTACTCATAATTATGATGAACTATGGCACCCCCATTTGAAGAACTCTCCAACCTCACCCCAACCTAGCCAACCTATACACTTCCCTTGCTAGGTCCTTTTTGGCTTCGTCAAGATTGGATAAACTACTCATAATAATATGACTTAGGGCATCTGCAACTACATTAGCCTTGTCGGGTTGATAAAGGACACTCATATAATAATCTTTAAACAACTCATGGCACTTTCTGTGTCGTATGTTTAACTCCTTCTGGGTAAACACATATTGGATACTCTTATGGTTAGTAAAAACATCAACATGAACCCTATAAACTAATGCCTCTAAATTTTCAAAGCAAACACCATGTCTGCCAAATCAATGTCACGTATGGGGTAAATCCTTTTATGTACCTTAAGTTTCCTACAGGAATAAGCTATCACCTTCCCGTTTTACATATGCACACACCCACAACCCACTCCGGATGCGTCACAATACACCACAAAATACTTTTTACCCTCTGGTAAGTTCAACGCTTGAGCAAAAGTAACCCTATCTGTCAATAGTTGGAAGCTCTTCTCACATTCCTCCCACCACTAAATTGTTTTTACTATTTTGGATCAAAGTAGTCAAAGGAGACGCAATGAATGCGAAAACATCCATGAACCTGCGATAGTAACCCACTAAACCAAAGAAACTCGTGATGTCAGTCGGAGTCAATGGTCTAGGCCAATTGGTAACCACTTCCGTTTTCATTGGGTGTACTTAAATTTCCTTACTAGAAATGATGTGCCCAAGAAAAGTTACCGATCTCAACAAAAACTCACACTTTCTATAGTTTGAATACAATTCATGTTCTTTAAGGGGTTGCAACACTACCCTCATATGACCCATATAATCACCCTTATTCTTCAAGTATACCAACATATCGTCAATGAAAGTAATGAAAAATGAATCTAGGTAATTTTAAGATACTCTATTCATTAGGTCCATAAAGGACGTCGGAGCATTAGTGAGACCGAAAGAAATGATCAAGAACTCATAATGCCTATGCCAAATCGGAGAGGCCATCTTCGGTATATCCTCCCCTTTCACCCTGACTTGATTATACCCCAACCTAGATTCTATATTTAAAAATTAACTAGACCATTGGAGTTTGTCAAATAAGTCATCAATCTGAGGGATAGGGTGCTTATTATTAATGGTGACCTTGTTGAGCTGGCGGTAGTCCATACACATTCTCAAAGACCCATCCTTCTTTTTGAAAAATAATACCAAAGAACCCTATGGAGATATACGAGGCCTTATAAAGCCTTTGTCAAGCAAATCCTTGAGTTTAGCCGTCTACTCTTTCAGTTTTGCCGGAGATATCAAATGTAGAGGCATTGAAATGGGATATGTCTCTGGTAGAAAAATCGATACCAAAATCAGTTTCACATTTGGGAGGAATACCTCGAAATTCATTAGGAAAAACATTCATAAATTCATTCACTACGGGGACAGACTGAATAGGATGAATTTCGAAATCCAAATCTTGGACTATTACTATGAGATAGAGACAGACTTTTGAGATCATTTTACATTATTTTGGACAAGATATAATGCGCCCTCTAGTAATAAAATTTCCCCCCTTCCACTCAACAATGGGTTAACTTGGGAAGTTAAACCTCGCCACTCTTGTCCTACAATTAATTGATGCAAAATATGCATGCAACCAATCCATACCCAATATAATATCAAAATCAAGCTTATCGAGTTCTACTAGAGAAACCTAAGAATATCTAATGGGTAATGAAATAGGACATTTTCTATAGACCATTCTAGCAACAACTGACTCTCCCGCCGGAGTAGACACTAGAAAAAGCTCATGCAACATATTGGGTAAATCATCACACATTTTATCTACTAGTGGTGTAACAAAGGACAAAGTAGCACCTGAATCAAATAAAGTATACACATCAAGGGTAAAGATTTTTACCATACTGGTCACTACGTCGGGAGAGGTTTCTAGCGAAACCCTAGAGCACAGAGCATAGAAGCGTAATCACTATACTTGAGATAGGCCACTACCCTTGTTTTGATTCTTCAAGTTTGGACAATATGTAATTTTTTGACAACTCTTGCCACAACTACAGAAATTATCCATCCCCTTAAGGCATTCATCATAGTTCTTTTTACACCACTTTCCATAAGTTGGCTTCTCTTTTGGTGAATTAGAACTTTTTACCTTCTTAAATTTAGGGTTAGACAGCCTATCACCACTAGATCTTGGGAATTTGGTATGTACTTTTTTTAAACCCCGCTTCTTAAATTTATGCTTATCTTGTATTCAAGGCCTATTCTTTGAGAAGCCTCCTTCAAATGACCTAGACCTCTTAGAAACTGTACTTTTTCTCTTAGCTCTTGCCTCCTCAACCATTATTCCATAAACCATAAGACATGAAATGTTCATGTTGTCATATAGCATGGACGATTGGCACTCCCTTGTAAGTCCTCCGTCACCCCCATCACAAAACAATTCATTTTGTATCTAGGATTGGGATTAAAGAACGAGAATATTTGGACTACTTAACAAACTCCAAAGGTACTCATGAACACTTTTCCCTCCTTGGCGAAGTTTATTAACGCTGTCACTTTCTCTTCTCTCATCTCGCTAGGGAATAATCTATCTAGAAAATCCTCCTTGAGATCTCCCAAGTCACCGGACAACCCCACAACGACTTATTATACCTCAATTGCAAATACCAAGTTTGAGCCATCTCCCGATTGGTTTGGGCCGTCATAACTTGGGCTTAAAACGTCATGACTTGTGCTTGAGTAGTCATTACTTGATCCATTTAAGTAATAATAGCCCTCATCTCCACCTCCGTCATAGGTGGAAAGTTATCCGTGGCTTGATCAACATTAGCATTCTCCTCAGGTGGAGGACTTGCTCATCATGGGGAGGAGATCCCGCATTAGCAACTTCCTCCTTAAGTCTTCGAGCTGCATTCCTTCGAGTGTTCATATTTCGTATAAGATAAACAATATGATTAGATGCAATAGAACACCATAAGTATACTCGATTTTGCACGATATAAGATTACCAAGAAAGAGAGTGATTCTTACAATCTTATAGGTTTCTACTCATAAGTGTGGAATGCTTCACAATCATGAATAATAACCTACATAGACGTGGTATAGAGAGACATAACTCAATGATTTTCAACCTCATGCTCTGATACCATGTTTGTCTCTTCCAGGTTTACCCTTTTGACGTAATCGGCGTCGTAATCCTTTTTAAGGATTAAGACAAGCCTCTTAGTTTCATGTTATTACATTCATAGGTTGAAAAATGAAGAAAAATTTAAAACTTTTATGTTCCCTAATTTGAGAATTATATAGACCTCTACATGTACAGAATATATATTCATATCGAGTGTACATAGACCTTTCATATAGGAAAGGTTATATAGCCTTCTACTTTTATTGCACATACATATATAAGAATATGGAATAAAGTCCCAATGATTGTCTTGTCTTATACCAACTAAACATATATCACAATATTTTGAAAAGCGCTGACATCAATTCAACAAGACTATGTATAGGTCATATCAAAGTACAATATTCAAATAACAAGAAAAGAAATGATATAGTTAATAAGGTCATAACAAAATCCAAATCTAGATGATGGAATTGACCTTGAAAGTTGAGAACATACCCCATTTTGATGAAAGGAAGACTCAAAGCCTTTAATAATATCGCCTATCTTCAATGACCGGGACATAAAATGTTTGGAACAGGGGAAGAAATCGGGGTTAGTATTGCACATGTACTAAGTATGAAATATTATGCACATACACAAGAGAAACATAGTTAAATGGAATTTTTATCAAAGCATGCCATTGTAAACTTTAGGGGCTTAATGCAAAGTCAAGTAAGTCCTATTAACCAACCAAACATGCTTAATATGTTAACAAGTAATACTTATCCAAACACACTTGAAACCATGATTTACTACAACCCAAACATCAAACAATTACTCACATAATGAAAAGGAGTTAAACAGATCATAATAAGTAAGACAATTACTCACGAGTACTTATCAAGTCAACAAGTGCAATGACGAAGCAAAGCCTTATAACCTTACTCAATCAAGTATCCTCAAAAAGAAAACATGAGCACTGTCCAACTTTACATCTCATGGTATTTAAGCTTGCATTTCATCGTATATTATCATTATAGTCCAAGGCATATTCGTAAATAAACTAATCAACATACAGTATCAACAATATGACATGGTCACCATATATACATCATATATTATAATAGGATAAACATATAAGAACCGTCTCCTATGACTCCCTCTCATGACTAACTAGTGCAATGATTAGGTAGAGTCCCGTACCCCTACCTACTATAATCTAGACCCTTTAGGTTATCAAAGTTAGAGTTCAAGTCCTATAATTCATTTTACCTTTTGGGAACATCTTTCTCAAACTGACATAGACCACTGAGCTAGTTTGGAATCCGATATCATAAAATCCTACACCGAAAGAAGGGTTCCTATGGGGGCAAAATAGTTAAAGAACTAGGAGATTTAGCTGGTACCCTTTTTATGTACCATGAATTAAAGTACCCAATATCAAGAATAATATAGTGTTCCTACCTTCCCTATGTGGGAAAGGACACTTCTCTATCTAGTTCACTCAATGCTAAGCTAGAGACCCTTTTTTAAATGTCTTCAAGCCTTTAATTATCAGTCATAACTTAATTTAGGCTATAGGGTCTACCCCTTGTATAATCATCATCATCAGTCACCATCTTTATAGCACATACACCTTCATCAACCCCACAACATAGTCAAAACATTTCAATTGAACATCATACCAACCTATAATCCTAGTATAAGGCATACTCCAATGTATTATTATTGATTACCAACAATTAATCATAATTGGAAGTAAATATTGTGATTCTAAGACTTACCAAGTCTTTCTCATAGCCTATAATCAAGGTCTTACCATCAACCCATAACTCAACCCAACTTAGGGAGTAACATCATTGAACCATGATAACCAATAGAATAATAAGGCCAATTGCATCTCTGTCACACAATTCATCTTTAATCACAACTTGCGACAAGGTACATAAGCTAATTTAACATTATAATTCATAACCTAAATCACATCTCAAGAACTAGCATGACAGACCTGTAATTCATCTTAATTAAATCATAATATCACCATATGATAGTAATCTAATCAGTGACTAACTCAATTGAATGATCACCATTTAACATATGTCAAGATCAATACCTAGGGTTAGGGATAGAAGATCACATTCTTCAATTTACACCAAACCATCAACAATTATCATAAACAAGTTGAGTAACATTTTTATCTACTCAATATATCAAAAAGAATTGATTAACAACTCAATCCATGACTGCAATACATCATTCATAACTTCATTATATAAACTTGACTTTAATTTACTACATATAAAACATACTAAGACCCCCCCTTTTTGAATTTCTTCTTATGCAATAGATAAATAGCGCCCCCTACCACCACATACCCTAAGTAGTACATTCGATTAGGAGACTTAGTTCATTCATTCTTTTGTGGGGGAATAGCTTTAACTGATATAGACTATGAGAGCTAGATATGAAATCCCAACACTACCCTTATTGGATGAGGGATTCCAACTTGCTTAGGGTATGTTCATTCTTTTAGCTTTTACATGCCATTACCAATAGCAACACCTATGCAGACACATAATTAAGGGATAAGGAGATTTGAACTATGTAACTCATTCCCTACAAACAAGGAATACTCATATCAAGATGTACATTTGAATACATGATCTCAACTCACGAAGTGTAGCCACCCTTACGGCATATCCTATCGGTGCTACGAATAACTTCCCCACGGAGTCTTAAACATTTTTTACTTTTTTTCACTCACACTAGCTGTTTATAGTTATATTTAAAGTAGACTTACTTTTATGGCATGTTTGTTAGGATTCTTAGAGAAGGATCGATTCACAAGACGATCAATACAACAATGTCAATCAATTTTATTCAACTTTTCCTTTCCTTTTTTACGAATTCCTAGATCTACCTATTTTTGTCCTTTACCAAAGAAACGAAAAAGACATATTGATGATGTTAAGTAGTTTTCCTAAATTGATAGACATGAAGTTTTTTATTATTACATTGGAGCCCATGATTATTGTTTGGGAGGAGGGGATCACGAGATTTATTTATCCTTTTTATCTTTGATAATTACTGTTAAAAAGTTCTATTTTTGATTACTTATATTCTATCTAAAAGTTCAGTGGTACCTATTTGAAATATTAATTATATTCTTTTCTTCATTTTACTCCATAAAAAGTATTCTTAAGTTTTTTTTTTTACTTTTTGCTCTTTTTGGAGGTTCAATATGAATTGAAAATCAGGAAGGAACAATTATGAAGAGTACTATAAGATACTCATTTGTTGCGCCTGGTGCAATAGATAGAGGAAGAGGTCGAGGCTTAAATCTTTGGAATGTTTAGGAAAAGTTTCAAGTAAGAGTTCATTATTTCAACTAGTCATCTTGTTGAGCAACACATCAAAAGAGTTGAAACAAGCAGTCTTTTTAATATATATGGACTTCTTAACTGCATATATATACATATCTTCACATTCATTATCTTCATTAATTAATTCATACATTCATTCAAAGTATGAGTGCATATACATGTGATGAAACCTTTCACATAACCT
This sequence comes from Solanum peruvianum, assembly GCA_027705065.1. Taxonomy (NCBI): domain Eukaryota; kingdom Viridiplantae; phylum Streptophyta; class Magnoliopsida; order Solanales; family Solanaceae; genus Solanum; species Solanum peruvianum. The sequence continues at coordinate 25,346,999 of JAKWJD010001762.1, read as the reverse complement.
CCATTTTCATAACATTGGCTTGTAAACATGCTTCACATATTACACACTTTAACATGCTTCACATAATCATAAAGTTGATTGAGACATAATCCCTGCCAAACTTTACATAACAAGCTTCATAAAACATATCACAAAGAACAACATCATTATCATCGTAATTCATATAATATACCTTTGTGGCCTTATTCACAATACACAAGTAGATTCACATTCATATATTTCATGTACACACCGCCACCAAAAGGTAGACCACACCATTGAGGGGAATTTCATCGTAAGCGTTAAACAATATACGCAACTTACCATTAATTCAAGCTTTCACCTCCTACTATTAATTCTAAAATAATACTTCATAAAATAACACTTAGCTCAGTATCTAAGTCACGATATAACCATAAAGAAACTCGAACTATAACATTATCAAATCATGTTCATTAGACCCATTTCATAAGTCAGAAGTTAATTAAAAGCGATAACATGGTTTCATTGAAGTTTTAGCTTTAAAATCACCAACTAACAATAGAAATATCATATTTGAATCCATAAAAACATTTTCATGCAAGGGCTATACTTAAGAGTAGAAGATAGAATTATTTAGGGTTTGAAAACCTCTTTTGAAATTCCTTAGAAACGGCTCCTTGAATGGAAGAGAGTTAAAGGATGACTACCATACCTGGATTAGAAGAAAACTCATGATTTTTTTTAATAAAGAATCGTCTAGAACCTTCCCCTCCAAGCCCTTCCTTGAGTCCAAGCTTCTATTGGGTTTTTTAAGAATCTTCCGTGAGAGACGATTTTGGGTTTTTAAGAATTCTAAATATTATGTCTTAGTGTTTGAACCCTCATAATGTACCTAAAAGAACCTAAAATATTCATCCATGGTTCATAAAAGACTTGGGGTTAATTTACTAAACACCCCAAGACATGGAAGATTTTTGATAAGTTTACGCAGGAAACATGGATGCCCCTTCACGAACGGGCGTTGCCCAATTGACCCTCTTTAGAAAAGGTCCGTCAATAGGCGCTGAGCCTTCACTTTTTGCAGGGATTTTCTATACTTTAACATCCAGTCAACTCTCATGGTAGACTGACTGTTGTTTGACCGATGATCCGTCCCATATGGCCGTCGTTGGTCACTACTTGGCAGCATATTGCCAAAGGGATGGGTTCCCCTTCTAGGGCCCATCGTGGATCCTAGGTGGGGTATTACCCGGATGTTGAACTACTATAAATATACATCTAGGTCTTAGGAAAATCCCATATAAATTTCAATAAAAATGAACATGTAAGACTTGCTAAAACACATGAGGACACACAAGCACTTTCTAAGGCACATTTTCTGAACGTCATGGACGTTCTCAGACATTTGACATACAAACAACACCAAAGATTATAAGATTCCTAAGGACATCATTAAATATTATTTTAACACAAGTTCAACTCATGAAACATTTACCAAGCACTAGTTCACCTTAGTTTTTTTTTGGATATTACATTATACCCCTCTTGGAACAATAATCGTCTTCGAATGACACTAAACTCTTTGAAGAAAATTAAGAACTTACAAGAAGCATACAAAACACGAATTCAAGGTTCAAACATTCAAAATAAATGCACCAAACTTACAAGCAATACCAACTACACATTGACAAGAATTTCCTATGCTTCACAGGCAACTTTTTGGAAGTAACTTCCATACTTCAAAATACATTCTTATTCTGCATTTATAAAGGAATTACCTTCTCCGACATTAAACATGCTTAGACACATTTTTTATTCACTCATTAAAGCTACAAATAATGAAAGTTCAATTAAGTCTGTTTTTGAAATTATTTACTGTGAATGCACAATCCTTAACCATCTTACATGCTAAAAATTCGTTAATCAATTTTTCAAGTAATTTTAACATGAAGGCATGTCAACATAAGAGACAAATTCATACTAATTGACATTATAACATTATCAAACAACTTTTAAGCAATAAAGCAATATCATTAGCTACACCTTAAAAAGAGAAATATAGGTTGACTACAAATTCTCAAAATGTAATCATTATACCATCAAGAGCATGCCAAACATTATCACATCGAAGACTCTCATAACATTACGAGAAATGCAACTCATACTAATATGCAAGACTATTAATCATTACCAAACCACCAAGTATTTAGGTCTAAATCTTGAATAAGGATATAAGGGAAGATATGGATATCAACTACTTTTCTACGAAACTCATTCTCCCCCACATAGGGTAAAGCCATGTTCAAGGTTTCATACATTAAAGTACCATTATACCTCTCACAAGGTAGTAACTCATACTAGCCTTAACTTATGCACATTAAGACTAAACATTAACCTTACAAGTCAATCATAACACCTACCTCTTATGATTCAATCTTGAAAAACACCATTAAAGATCACCTCACTTATTTCTTAGGCATCACATATCTCCACAACTAGAATAAAATCTATTGTTTCTAACAACAATACCACATTCGTTAAAAACTCTTCAAATTTACACTTAAGTTCTTCTACTATTATTGTAGAAAATCATAAGATATCTCATTTTTTCCAAAAAAGTACTTCATTCAACCATTTGAAATCCTACCATTCTTACAACTAAATAACCACAAAATTTCACAACATAATACTCCCAATCTTACAATTCAAACATAGCCATATAAGGGATCAAATCACAATCCTCAAACTAAGCTTCACATCTACTCTTCTAGCCACAAAACAATCCTCAGCATCAAAACCACAATTATGTCCCTCAAAATTAGAAACATCTTCCCTTCCAAAAAATCACATCTACAAAATCACCTAACAAGGGAAAAGAAGAGAGAGACCATGTAGAATTATGTTCAATGGCACGACACAAGAGTAATGAAGAAACTAAATATTACGACCTGAGGGTATACCATAGAAGTTGTGGTATCATCAATCTTAACATAGCGTCGTCGACCTCTCGGAGGTCTAAGACAAGCATTTAGACATCTTTCATTGCATATTCATAAGAAAATTAGAAGAAAATTAAAACATTTCATAAAACATTACATGCTAGAACATCACTTCGTATCTATATAAAAATATATCATAATACATAGTTTGACTCTATGTATTTTGTGCCATCTTAAACCTAATATCAATAGAGTTGACACAACCCTTAACAACAAAAATAGTATAAAATCTATTACATTTTAATAAGATTTGGGCTTTGGGGAAATCCTTGAATCTTAAGTATCCGTTTTAATAAACACAGGAGATCTATCAAAGCTCTTCCCTTAGGAGACATCCTGTAGCCATCACCACCTACACATTGTCTAAAAAATGAAGTAGATCAAAACAATAATGGACAAAGTATGCAATCATGAAAAAACATGAATTTAAAGAGACATTTCATTTGAAATCATGCAACCTATCTTTTTAGTAAAGTTCATGAACATAGGCACATATAATCTCAATATAGTTTACATACGTCGTATAGACATGGATAATACTCATAATATAACATAAAACAATTTATCATACATTGATGCATGTTAAATGCATACCACATATATTCATAAGTCATAAACACCTCATAGACATAAACATCACATAAGGACCATCACCTAACACAACTCCAAATTCACGTACGTCAATAATTTTAACCTTATCTAGTCATGCTTATTAAACCAATTTCACAAGCAAAAAGTTGATAAAAAGAATAGACATGATTACATTGATGTTTTCACATTAAATTCATCATTTAAAGCTAAGAACAACTCATTCTAATCAATAAAACAATTTCATGCAAAGACCAATAGTTAGAGTCAAGGAATAAAAAAAATTGAAGTTTGTAATCCTTTTTTAAATCTTTTTGAAATGGATGTTTTCATGAATGAAGGAACCCACAAAAATTTGGTGAAAAAAACGTGAACAACTTGGTGCTCTTCCTTAAAGCTTGAAGCTTCTTCAATGGAAGTTTTTGAAGAGATGCTTTTTGGAGAAATTTGATTTGGTCTTTAGGGTTGGAAATAATGGGTTAAATTAGGTCTTATATAAACTAAATGTGTCCATAAATGATCCCCAAAGTTCAAAAAAGACCCCTACACCATTAGGACCGTTTTTCAACTTGAAATTTGACATAAAAAGATCATCACGAAATCTGGGACTTGGCTGCGGGTCGTGTGACAAGCTCCAAATTTTACCTTTAAAAAATTTCAGAGGCAGTGGACATCGTGTAGCAGGCACTTCGCGAGGTGGTCTTCAGATTCTGCCCCCTGCAAGCTGCCTTGGGTAGCACCTTCTCTAATATTTGTGTAGTTCCCGGAACATCATTCTCACCGTTTCGACCCTTTACATGTCACTTTAGGCATAGGAACCATTGAAACTTAATTTCACTCACAAATAATCCACCATAACATAAGTACAAAACACTATAATACACTATGTCAACTTTAACTAATTTTCGGACATCTTAGGCATTTGACATCAAAACACTCCTAAAATTTATAAACGGACTTCTAATGATAAAATATAATATTTTAATACATTATTAAATCATTTAACACATGTGAAGCTCTAGTTTGACATATTTTTTTTAGGGTCGTTACAATTCCCCCACTAAGAAAAACAGCAGTCCTCGAATGATAGTAAACACTTCCGAGGACTTCATGGACAAAACTAGAAGCATATCACAAAAATGATCAAGGCATCTCAAAACGAGAAAGAATTTCACATTATATAGCATTAAGCAAGTTGGAACAAGTTCCACAAATCACACCAAATACTCATTTAATCATTTATGGAGGAACTACCTTCTCCAACATTAGTCATGCTCTTAAACATCATTTCTACACATATTGAGACCATCATTCATTAAAAAGTTAATTTAACCTAAATTTAAAATTCTTTAGGATGAACACTTCTTTTTTACAGTGAAATATGCTCAAAATTAAAGAATTCACATTCAAGTAATTCTAACATGAAGGCATGATAAGATAAGAGACAAGACCATAAAAACACATCTTATAACATACACATAAAAACCATAATGAATTATTACTTACTAGGGCCTTCACTCTGGATTAGTTGCTTCTTTAGCTCCCAGATCGTAGAAATAATTTTTCGTAGGAGCATTAGGATCCGGACCATCACGAAGAGCATGATGGACCTATTTACTTTTTGCCTTGAGGGTAGGGAAATCTCTAATCGTATGGACCTTATTACCACATCGAAAGCAACAATCCATGCCGGCAAGACAACTATCCAAGTGATGCTTCTCACAACTAGTAAATCTAGGCCTCTCTAAAGCATAACCACCACCTTGAGAATTTTTGATGGAAACCCTATCCTTGTTCCCTATGGAAGAGTTTTCATTAAAGAACCTCCTATTAGACTTAGCTTTATATGACTCATCTGATCTAGGCCTCTTTCCATCCCTAGTCATCTCTCCTATATTATTTGATCAGACACCATGATCCTAGAGATATCAATATCAATATGAAGCATAGTCATGTGATATTATTTCTAAACAATAATAGATACCCCCATCACGAACTTATTCATATTATCAATATAGTTGGCTACTTAAGTTGGGGAATATGAGTTATGTGAACTAAGCAAACACTCCTTAACACTCACTCCCCTTTTACAAAGGTTCATAAATTTTCAATAACTTCCTTTCCCTCGACTCTATGGGAAAGTAACTACCATGAAAAGTCGTTTTCCGGACTTCCCAATCTACAAGACCTTCCCTTAAGGGTCTCTCATCTCTCCATTGCTCAAACAACAATTGAGACATATATTTTTATTGGTAAGCGGCTAGTTCCACTTTCTCTCTAGGAGTCACACCTATAGAATCCACCACCTTGATAACCTCATCTATGAAACCATACAGATCTTCATCACTATAGTTCCATGGAAAGTAGGAGGGCAAATCCTACTGAAATACAGGATTCTAGAAGCGGGAGTACTAGCATTGGATTGAGGTTGAACTCCTAGGTTATCTAGGGCAACAACATGAATAGTAATGACATGAGCTTGGGTTGTCATGAGTTCATTTAAATCTCTAAGAGCAACCCTTATCTCCTCATTAGTCATATTTACTTCAAGATAGGGAGCTTGAGGACCTTAGGTGATTGGAGGCATTTGGGGCAGCTGAGGTCCTTGAGTTTCCGGAGGGGGAACCTCCTTATTCACATCATGTTGGTCAACAATAAAAACTTGCTCATTCTTGAGATGGATTCTCTCATTAGCTACTTCTCCACCTCCCTTTAAACGGGTGTTCTTCTCGTATTCATGTCAATAAACACAAGACAAGGGGTTGAGAAAAGAATCTTATAGAAATCAAATCTAATTCACAAATATAGAGAAATGAAGAAAAAGAAAACTTCTATCGCCTTATAGACTCTCGCCCACAGATGTGTCGCGACTCATACCGATATGAACAAGACTCTTCTAAACGTTGCTTGTGAGACTTTTTCCCACAACCTTATGATCTGATTCCAAGTTTGTAAGGAACCGAAAGTACACCAAAGAAGTTAAGGCAACCCTTAGGTCGTCACAAGGTGTACTTGACCTTTTGAAGGTACTGTACTAGCCTCTATGCTATCTATCATTACATACGACATGAAAATAGTGCGGATATTTAAAATTTTCATTATAAATAATAATAAGGAAAACATCTTTTATAAATAGTAAGTGTAATCTCATCTTCACAAGATAATATAAAGATAAGACATAAATATCTTAGGGACACCACCCTTAACATTAAAAGAATATACATAATAAGTCTTAAATAAGAACATAAAGAAATATACTATGCCCTTTAATATACGAGGACGTACTTAGTCTTGACAGAGTAGATTCCCAAATTTTACTTTAAAACATCCACTTGCCTCCAACCTATACTTATAGAGTATAGAAAAGTATGGGGTTAGTACAAGACATTGTACTGAGTATGGCATTATGCAAAATTATGCAAAAAGGGACAATTAAGTTGAAACATACAAGTCATGCTATTTTGATAAACTCCTTCATCAATTAAGTCTAAAAACATCATAGAAAACATTCATTAAGCCCATAAGGTAAACCATCCATTTTTTATTCAACATAAAGGCATACCTACAATGAACCCAAAATTACACATGAAGTACTCCTATCCTATAATGTCCAAAGGATCCTCAAAGTACGACATAAGGAGATCGCCCATCCAACCTCCTCAACACTAACTCAAGCGATCCATAAGACTACTAGGGATATGCTTACTTCATTTCATTTACACATGTCAGCATTCAATATCCAAGACACTGTAGAAACATAAATATACTTAGGAACATAAGATAATATCCATATTAAAAGGAAAACCCTAATTTATACTCTGTGCATTTGAAAGTAACCTCCCATACTACCACTTCCACTTAGTGATTCCTAGGAATAACGTTAGATTTGGTAAATCACATTCATCAATACTAAGATTTCATCATACATGTCATAACATCCACATGCTTCATTACCATTTAACTTGAATTCATTTTACTTTCATTTACATCATATCATGACCCATTCATACATTTCATATACGAACACACCAAGACTATCCCTAATTGTCTACTTGTGCAATGAAAACGTAGGGTATCATTGCACCATATAACCTAAGTATTAAAACTTTAAAAATACGTAGTTAATTTACATAAATTTTTTTGTTCTATATTTAACCGACATTGGCCATGAGATCTTTACATGAAATACTAGTACTACCTTAACCGGATGAGGGATCCCTACATTCCTACGATAGGGTCATATTCTTTAGCTTTACATTTATTTCCAGTAGCTTCACCCATGGGTCCACATAGTTAAGGGATAATAAATTGCTTCTATGTAATTCACTATCTACTAGAGAGGAGCACTAATCTTAATAGGTACATTGGATAAAACATCTCTACTCACGAAGTGTACCCGCCCTGTATCGCCCTAACACAAACTAAGGTGAACTATGTTATCGTGAGTGCTTAGTGAGTTAATATTAATTTAAAATGAGTAACATTAGTGTTATTAGTCAGTGTGTGAATTTTACTTATGTTTGGAGGTAAAACGTCAAAAAAAGGCCATAACGTTTGGAAGGCGTGCCTTAAAAAGTGCTTGGGTGTCTTCATGTGTTTCAGTGAGTTTTACGTGTTCGTTTTTCTTTAAATTAAGGTGGAGTGTTCATATGAACTATATGAATTATTTTAGGGGTCAAAAATTTGGTAAATACCACATGTAGGACTCACGAGGGGCCCTAGAGAAGGGCACAGGACTTGGACCCAATATTTCCTGTAATGCCCCAAAAGGAACTAACATGAACAAGAGACTCGTGGTTGTTTGTTGAGTTAATTTTATGTTAAAATTAGTTAATTTAGTGTTCTAAATGATTGTATAATTTTTGGGTAAGTTTGGAGGTTAAACGTCCTAGACGTTTAGAGGGAACACCTTAGATTTTAATTGTGTGTCTTGACGTGTTTGATTGAGTTTTACGTGTACATTTTATTTGAAACATGCACGAGATGTTCCTAAGACCTAGAAGACTTAGTTTAGTGGATTAACATATGGGTGCGACCTCACATAGGACCAACAAGTGGCCCAAGATGAAGGGTCCACTACTTTGGACCAAACTACTAAAGCAGTGACTAAACGACGACCCTAAGGACGGTCCGTTGTTCCACAAACAGTCAGTTAACCTAACGCGTCGATTGTCCCTGAAATTCAGGATTTCATGGATCCATTTGGAGCCACGTGTCAAACAAGGAGACCATACCGACGGTCCATTGATGGATAGACGGTCCGTTGGTTAGGTCTTGTCAGTGAGGTCTTCCAAAAGGTGTAAGTTTCTGCCTTTGCTTGGGGTGTTTTGTAAATTCACCCCAAGTATTTTATGAACTTAGGACGTTATTTTTCGTGTTTATTAGGTATATTAAAGTGTTCTAAACCCTAATACCTCATTTTAGACCCCTATTCCTAAAACTCAAAACCCCTCTCTCTTAAAAGACTTTCTGAAGTCTACATGGAAGGTAGAAGTGAAGAAATGCTACAAAGGCTGTTGTTGGTTGTTTATTCATCAAAATTATTTGGTATTTATTCAATGTGAGGTATGGTATCAATACTTTAATTCTGTTCCGTTCAAGGAGTCCCTACTATTAATTTTCAAAATAAGTTCTCAACCCAGTTTCTTTTATCTTCAACTCTAGATATGGTTGTTGCATTAAATTTTTTTGAATGACTTATTGATGAATTTTATAAGGTTATTTGGTTATTTTAAGGTTAAAAATTCAATGAAATAATGTTAAAGCTTTTGATCTAATGTTGGCATATGAAATAGGTTATATGAGCATGCATTGATAGCCTTTAAGCTTTCGTTTCTTATTGTTGTTTTTGTTGTTTAGCTACTGTCAAAAGGTATAATTTATGATGAATTATTGAATAAAACATTATAGTTTATGAAATCATGGATAAAAGGGAAATTGTTTTATGTTGTTTAGTTTCAGTTTTAAAATTCTATTGAGTTTTATGGTCCACCTTCTTGGTGGCGGTTTTTATTTGAATTGTATTAATGTACAGTTACTAGTTTATTGTTAATGAGGATATTAATGCTTGTTATTTTAAGTAAAATCATAAATATAATATTCTTTATAAATGTTCCTTATGAAGTGATTAAGTGAAGTGGACTAGAGTGTATGCTTGAATTAAATTATTCTTGTTAATTGCTTTATGAAACTAATTAAGAGAAGTATGCTATGTATTATGTCTAAAGGACTTATAATATTATATGAATTATGTAAAGTGTGTGATGTGATGAATGAAGGTCTACGAATGTATAATATTTAAATGGAAACCAATTGAAGAGTAGGTCAACGTGTGCTTACATGTACACGCACACTTACACTTGAGTGAATGAATTAAGATAAGTTAAGTCCTAAAGGGGATTTACGGGGTGAAAACTCTTCCTGAGGTGAAACAAAGTGTTTAGTAGAAACCCCACTACATCTCATTGGCTTTATAAGATAGGTTTGAGGATGAATGCCCTTTGGGAGTTGAGATGTGGTGTTCACTAGTTATCCTTAACCCATAGTCTTTAATGTTGAGAATCTGTGAGAAGTTAATCCTGAAACCGAGAGGATATGAAGGAGAGGTCAATTATACATCGTGAGTCGAGCTGTTGTATTCTAATGTACCTCTTTAGATGAATAATCCAATGTACATTTTGAATCCGTGGGAAGTTATTCCTAATACTGAGAGAATATGAAGGAGAGGTGGACTACACTTTGTGAGTTGAGATGTTGTATTCCAATGAACCTCTTGAATTGTGTACTCCTCATTAGTAGAGAATGAGTTACGTACGAGCAATCTCCTATCCCTTAACTATGCGCCCACATTGGTTAATATCGGGAATCCATGTCTTGTTGTCATGGTTTATGTCGGTTAAGCTAACTCCAACAAAAGAAATAAACGCGCAAAGTCTTGTAAAAGAGTGTTCTACTTAGGAAAGGTAGTGGAATTTGATGTTATTTATCCATTGCACTAGGTAGATAATCCGAAAGGGGAGTCTTGGTGACACTTATTTGAATTGAATGAACTAACTCTTCTAAAAGAACATACTACTTAGGGTAGGTGGTGGTATCGGACACTATCTATACATTGTACTAAGAAGGACCTTCCGAAAGGGAAGAATTTGTGCCAAAGCTTCTAAAAGTAGGTGCTACTTAGGGTAGGTGGTGGAATGGGACGCCATATACTTATTGCACTAAGTAGGAATTCCAAAAGGGAAGACTTTGGTGGTTTTTTTGGGTGTCTTTTAATGTCTTTCCATTTATTAAGGGGTTGTTTCTCTCGAGTTTAGTAATCCAAAAGGGGTAGTCTTGTGGAGTCCATTTGTGTGTATTGAAGGATCCATGTGCATACTTTCTTCATGTCTTACCTTATTGAGTCTTAGGACTGAGTTGTGGAAACTCTTACGGAAAATGAGTTCACTTACTCTTTCGCATGACCTTGGAAGTTCACTCGTTTAGATTAGGATAGTACATTGAAATTACTCATTCATTGATAATGCTTTAAATATTTCATTGTGATGGATTAAATTAGTTTACTGTAATGTCAAGTTGGTTAACTGTATAATTGTGGAAGTTTACTGTAAATTTTCCTTATGATATTTTGCTTCAATTTTTTTAATATTTTACTTAAATTGCATGAAATCTTATTTTACTAAAATTTCCCTTTTCACATGTTTTTGCATATCCCGTACTTATAACATTATTTGTACTAACCCCATACTAATCAACACAATAAGTATAGGTTGGACGAATTTTAAAGGTTGAGGTCTAGAAGGAAAAGCTTGTGAATGTTTCTTTAAGATAAAGTGTGTCCTCATTTATTCGAGGGCAAAATTCTTATGCTCTTAGTTTCTTTATGTTAAGAATAATTATGTATTTCATTCACATGTAAAGTGTCGTGTTCCTAATTTATTTATGTTGTGTCTTCAAGTTTGGCTTGTCACGATAAGCTTTATTAAGAATTTATAAAAGATTTCCTTTTATTAAATTATTCGTTAAAAGTTTTAATGTTGTACTACTTTTTATTTATTATGTAATTAATGCTAGTTGAAGAGCTTTTGCAAGACCACAAAGTGTACAGTACGCACGACCACGAGACCAGGGTTCCTCCTAAATTCTAGGGAGTACTTTCGAGTGGTGACATACTCAGTATTACAGCATAAGGTTATGGGAAATATTTTATTTCTAAAAGTCTCACATGCCACATCTCGTAGTATTTGTGTCATTGGTGTGAGTTGCGTCACATCCATGGACAAGACGCTATAAGATGATAGAAGTTTCACTTTCTTCTCTATTTTAATATCGTCCCTTAGAGTTGAGTCATGTAAGGTGTCTTATCTTAACCTCTTTTTTTATAAGACATGAATACGGAGACATTAATCTCTAGAAGGGAGGATGAAGGTGCAACTAATTAGAGGTTACCCCCCATGTTGACCAAGTACCTATTGTTGGTGTAGAGGAAGAGAATGAGGAGATTCCATATTAAGAACCTCAAGTGCCTCTTATGCCTCCAGCTCCTTCTGTTGAAGGACATACGACTAATGCGGAGTTGAGGGCTGCCCTAATGAACTTGACCCAACTCGTGGAGGCCAATGATCATGTTGTGAACAATCACTTTGTTGCGCAAACTAACAGTAAAGTTGAACCTCAACCTAATACCAGTACTCTCGCTTCTAGAATTTGTGATTTCATGAGGATGAACTCTCCCACATTCCGTGGCACTATGGTGGATGAATATCCATAAGGTTTCATAGATGAGGTTTTCAAAGTGGTAGATTCTATGGGTGTGAGCCCTATGGGGAAAGCAGATTTAGCCTCTTACCAACTCAAGGATGTCTCTCAATTGTTGTTTGAGAAATGGAGGAGTGAGAGACTTCTAGAAAATAGGCCGATTGATTGGGAAAAATTAAAAGAGCCTTTTCTAGGTATTTTATTTCCCCTAGAGTTGAAGGAGAAGAATATGGTTGAATTCATGAACATTCTTCAAGGTTAAATGAGTGTGCAACAATACTATCTCAAATTCACCAAACTCTATATGTATTCCCCAAGCATTGTAGCCAACCCTAGGGCTAGGATGAACGAATTTGTGATGGGAGTGTAGCTTTTTGGAGAAAAGTGTCGTACTGCAATGCTTCGACATGGATATCCCTAGGCTCATTGTCTATGCACATAAAATTGAGTCTAAAATTAGGGAGATAACGCAAGAGGGTATGGGGCATAGGTTGGATGATTCTATTCACAAAAAGTCTACGAACAGGTTCTATCACGAAGATGCTTCCATGCAAAACAAGGATAGGCCTCCAAAAAAAATTCCCATGGTGGTGGCCATTCTTTTGAGAAGAAAACGTGCCCTACTTGTGGGAAGCAACATTTTGGTAGGTGTCGTGTGGAATGGATAGTTGTTTTGCATGTGGTAATATGGGTCCCAAGATGAGGGTTTTCCCCAACTTCAAAGCAAGGGGAAAGATGTCAATCAAGCTTACCTAGGTCCTATTTCTCCAATGAAGAACGCTCCCTTTGGGATAGGATCTAGGAAGGATAACTAGCCCAGAGTCAATGATCTTTATAAGTCTTAAGTCTTCTTTTATTGTATGATATGAAATGATTTTATGTGGTTTTATAGTCCATACGATCATGTAATCTTGATGAATTGTTTAAAACTGAATTTTTGAAGAAAAAAAATTTGTATGCTTAACAATGAGCACAGTGAACTTCATCGGGAAAAATTTTGAAAAAAAATTGTTTGTCCTGAATTGAAGTTTCAATGTGTGAAAAATTATTTTTTATGAGCATTTTTAATGTTGGAGAAGGTAGTTCCTCCATAGGAGAAGGTTAAATGTGAGTTATGAAAATTTTGAAGTCTGCAAGAGTCGGCTATGTTTATAAGTATTCGAAAGTGTGAAATGATGTTCATTGCTAGATAATGGTTTGATTTTTACTGTTTGAGCCTTGCCTGTAATGTGTTTTATGATGCTAAGTGACTCCTTGTTGTGATTGAAGTTTTAGTGTCATTTGAGGACGAATGTTATTCTAAGTTTGGGAGAATGTAATACCCCAATACGAACAAAGGGACTAGAGCCTTGTGGTTTTTTCATTAGTTGGTTTTAAGTTAAAATAAGTTAAATTAGTGTTCTTAGGAATTGTATAAATTTTAGTTATGTTCGGAGGTCAATTTCTCGAGAACGTCCGTGATGTTCGGAGGGCACGCCTTAGATTGTACTTGTTGTGTCTTAACGTGTTTGATTGAGTTTTACAGGTTCGTTTTCCTTTAAACATGAATGAGATGTTCATATGACCCAGACGACTTAGTTTTTAGATTTAACATCTGGGCACGATCCCACATAGGACCCACAAGGGACCCTAGCTGAATCGCCCAAGACATGAACCAAACTGCAAATGTAGTGACCAAACGACGACCCTAAGGACGGTTCGTTGGTCCACCAACAGTCCATCGGCCTAGGGAGTCGACCGGACATGAAATTCAGCATGGAGAGGCTCCATTTTGAGCTAAGTGTAAAACCACGAGACCGTACCAACGGTCTATTGATGGACAGATTGTCCGTTGGTTAGGTCTTGTCCGTGAGGTCTGCCAAAAGGTGTAAGTTGCTGCCTTTGCTTGCGGGTTTTTTGTAAATTCACCCCATGTATTTTATGACCCTAGGACGCTAGTTTTGATTTTTATTAGCTATATAAATGTGTTCTAAACCCTATGACCTCATTTTAGACCCCTCTTCCTAAAACTTAAAACCGTCTCTCTTAGAAGACTCTCTCAAGTCTCCATGGAAGCTTGAAGTCAAGAAATACTTGGAGGGTTGTGCATCGTTGTTTGTTCATCAAAAATAGTTTGTGTTTCTTAAATGTGAGGTACGGTATCCATCCTTGAACTTTCGTCCATTGAAGGAGTCCCTTCAAATGAATTTTTAAAATGGGTTCTCAACTCTAGTTTCTTTTATATTCAACTCTAGATATGGGTATTGCATGAAAATTTTTTGAATGACTTATTAATGATATTTATAAGGGTAGTTTGTGATTTTAGGGTTAAAAATTCAATGAAATCATGTTAATGCTTTTCATCTAATGTTGGCTTAAGAAATGGGTTATATGAGCATGAATTGATAGTCTTTGAGTTTTTATTCCCTATGATTGTTATAATTGTTTAGCTACTTTACAAAGGGCTAATTTATGATGAATTATTGAATAAAATTTAATAGGTGATAAAATCATGGATTAAAGGGTAAGTTGGTTATGTTGTTTAGTTTTAATTTAGAATTTCTCTAGAATGCTATGGTCCACCTTCTTTTTGGCGGTGTTTATTTGAATTGTTTGAATGTAAAGTTTCTAGTTTATTGTAAATGAGCCTATGAAGGCTTTTTATGTTAAGTAAGATAATAACTATGCTATTCTTTATAAATGTCTCTTATGAAGTGATTAACTTAAGTAGACTAGAGTGTATACTTGAATGATATTATTTTTGTTAATTGCTTTATGAAACATTTTAAGAGCATTACATTAAGGATTATGTCGAAAGGAATTATATGATTGTATGAAGTATGTAAAGTTTGTGATGTGATGAATGAAGGTATAGGCATGTATAGAAGTTGTATGTAATTGAAATGAAGCGTATGTGCAAGGTGTGCTCAAATATAAACACATCCTCAAACTTGAATGAATAAACTAATTATGTCCTAAAGGGGAGTTTTGGGGTGAACACCCTTCATGAGTTGAGATGAAGTGTTAAGTCGCAACCCAACCACATCACATGAACTTTCTAAGATAGGTTGGAGAATGAATACCCTTCCTGAGTTGAGATGTGGTGTTCACTAGTTATCCCTTACACCGAGAGGATATGAAGGAGAGGTGGATTAGCTTCGTGAGTTTAGATGTTGTATTCCAATGTATCTCTTGAGATGAGAACTCCGTTTTAGTAGAGAATGAGTTACTTAGTATAAATCTTCTTATCCCTCAACTTTTCACCCGTAGATATGTAGCTATTGGAAAATCCATGCAAATGATGGAATGACCTCATTCTAGTGAATTCAAGATCCCTCATTCGATAGGGGTTATTATCGGGATTGAAGTCAAGTTCTCATTGTTTATGTCGGGCAAGCTAACTCCCAATAAAGAAATGATCATGCTATGTATTCTAAAGGAATGTTCTTCATAGGGTAAGTAGTGTAATGGGACACTATTTATCTATTGCACTATGTAGGATATCCACAAGTGGAGTCTTGGTGAGTCTTATTTTAATTGAATGAACTAAGTCTTCTAAAAGAATGCACTATTCAGGGTAGGTGTGGTATGGGATGCTATCTAAGCATTGCACTAAATAGGACCTTCCGAAATGGAAGTCTTGGTGCCAAACTTCTAATAGAATGTGACACCTATGGTAAGTGGTTGAACAGGACATCATGTACTAAATGCACTAAGTAGGCATTCCAAAAGGGAAGACTTTTGTTGTTTGTTGGGTGTTTTTTGATGTCTTGCATTGATTGAGGTCTTATTTCTCCCGAGTTGAGTAAGCCAAATGAGGTAGTCTTGAGGATTTCTTTTGGCGTGTATTGAAGGAGGCATACGCATACTTCCTTCATGCCTTACCTTAGTGAGTCTGAGGATAATCTTGAGGTAGGGAAACTCTTACGAGAAATGAATTCACTTTATCTTTCGCTTGGCCTTGAAATTTCATTCATTTAGAGTAGGATAGTTCATTGTAATTGCTCAAGTTGAATTCATTGATAATTATTTAAATACTTTATTGTGATGTATTAAATTAGTTCACTGTAATGTCAAGTTGGTTCAATGTATGTTCATAGAAGTTTACTGTAGTAGTATCTTTGGTGCAAATGTAATCCCTTATCTAAGTGTTAAATGTTTTCCTTTATGATGTTTTTCTTCAATATTATTTAATATTTTACTTAAAATACAATATATGTTAGTTCTACTAAAATGTCACTTTTCGCATATTTTTGCATATGCCGTAGTTAGTACATTATTTGTAATAACCCCATACTTTTCTATAATATAAGTATAGGTTTGAAGAATTTTGAAGGTTAAACTCTAGAAGGTGAAGCTTGGGAAATTTCCTCTCAAGATAAATAGTGTCCTCATCTATTCAAGGGCATAATTCCAATCTTCTTAGTTTCTTCATGTTATGATTTATTATGTATTTCATTGAAATGTTAAGGGTCGTTTTCGTAAGTTATTTATGTCGTGTCTATGTTTGGCTTCTGACGATAATATTTCTTACGTAGTTATGAAAGATTTCTTTTATTAAAATATTAGTGAAAAGTTTTAATTTCGCAGTACTTTTCATTTCTTATGTAATAAATGCTAGTTGAAGGGCTTGTGAAATATCCATAGGGTCAAGTACACCCGGACACGAATAAAGGTTCTTCCTAACTTCTAGGGTTTTTTTTGGGTCTTGACACTTCCTAGGCTTAGTACACCAATGAGACCAAACAACGGCAAGTAGGTCAAAAAACGGCCAATCGTCTTTGTCCGTTGATTGGAACTTCAAGGTAGGTTGTACAGGCTTCATATGGAGCTAAAAATAAACCCACGAAAACCCAGAAATGGACCGTTTATGGAAAGAAGGTCCATTGGTTGCAAACTGTTTTTGTTGCTGTCCAGAAGCTGCTAAAAATCTACCAAGGCTTGGGTGTTTTGTAAAATCACCCCAAGTCTTTTTGAACCTAGGAAGTTATTTTTAGGGTTATTTTTTGTATATTAAAGGGCTTCAAACCCTAAGACCTCATTTTAGACTCCTCTTCCTTAAACCCAAAACCCATCTCCCTTAGAAGACTCTCTCAAGTCATCATGGAAACTAGAAGTGAAGAAGTGCTAGGAGGGCTGTTGGTTGTCAATGTCTTCACCAAAATCTTTGGGGTTTCCCTTTTATAAGGTATGGTATCAATCCTTGAACTCTTTTCCATTCCAGGATCCCCTTTCTAAAAAATTTCAAAATGAGTTTTCAACCCAGTTTCTTCTATTTTCAAATTTAAATATGGGTCTTTCATTAATACGTTTAGAGTGACTTAATAATGATTTTTCTAATGTTAGTTTATTATTTTGAGGTTAAAACTTAAATAAAATCATGTTAAATCTTTTCATCAAATTTTTACTTAAGAAATGAGTTAAATGAGCATGAATTGGTAGACCTTGAGCTTTGGCTTCCTATGGTTGATATTGCGATTTACCTATTTCCCTAAGGGCTAATGTATCATGAATTATTGAGTTAAATAATATAGGTGATGGAATCTTGGATTAAAGGGTAAGTTGGTTAAGTTGATTAATTTTTCGTTATACTAATGTGGTATGGTCCACATTCTTGGGGGCGGTGTTTATCAATGACGCCATTAAGGCGTGTTATGTGAAGTAAGATCATAATAATGTTATTCTTGTTAAATATGCCTTATGAAGCTATAATTTGAAGTAGGCTAATGTGTATTCTTAAATAAAGTTATACTTGTTAATTGTTTTATGAATCTTTTTATGAGAAATATGTTAAGGATTATGTCTAAATGACTTATATGATTATGTGAAGCTTGAAAAGTGTGTGATGTGATGAACATAGGTGTAAGCATGTATTGAATTAAAATGTGAATTAAATGAATCTTATGTGCAAGGTGTGCACACATGTACACACACTCACACTTAAATGAATGAATGAATCTAAGTTAAGTCCTAAGGGGGAGTTTTGGGGTTCTTCGCGAGTTGAGATGAAGTGTTCGGTAGAAACCTCACTACATCGTATGAGCTTTCTAAGATAGAACGGAGGACAGATTCCCTTCGTTAGTTGAGATGTGGTATTCACTAGTTATCCTTAACCCATAGTTTATAATTTTAAGAATCCGTGAGAAGTTATGTCTAGAAACGATAGTATATGAAGAAGTGGGGTTACACTTCGTGGGATGAGATGTTGTCTTCCAATGTACCTCTTGAGATGAGTACTCCTCATTAGAAGAGAATTATTTACTTAGTTGAAATTGTAACGCCTTGAAAATCCAAGACTCATTGTAAGTCCATTTTTAATGAATATAGGTTATTCAGGAGGTTTAGGATCCAAAATGTCTGGGAAGTTCGTTCAAAGTGATTTAGCCTTATTGACAAACTTTTAGGAG
Source organism: Solanum peruvianum (assembly GCA_027705065.1). NCBI lineage: Eukaryota > Viridiplantae > Streptophyta > Magnoliopsida > Solanales > Solanaceae > Solanum > Solanum peruvianum. The sequence goes on along the minus strand of JAKWJD010001762.1, from coordinate 25,328,311 downwards.
TCATAAATGTATAAAAATTGGTAGAAAGGTAACTAATGGGTGTTTTAGTTTTTCCATCGTTCAAACGTCTTGGTACGACTCCCCAAGTACTCACCAAGGGCCCTTGAGAATGACCCCTATAGTTTGACGCAACACTCCGTGACATTATGCATCAATGGGACATAAGACGGCCCATGTGTGGATTGACGTTGTCCCACACATTGGCTAGTCGAGAAGGTACCTTCATATACATAGTCTCTTGACTCATCGACGGAGTAGAGAGGTGAAGGCTACAGTCCGTGTGAGGATCAATAGGGCGTCAATTCCACCGTCGCCCCATAGTTAGGGAAATTGGTGGAAACCCTCTCCTGCAAGTGTCTGAACGAGACAATGGAGTGAAGGACGGTGTGTGGTTGTCCATGGATTCACAGACACACCGTTGATCGGGGTCTCATCTGTGAGAGTCGAGTTACACTATTAAATTTTAATGATTTCATTTAATTAATTAAGTTGTTAAGGGTTTAGTTTTTGATTAAAGGGAGACTAATTAACTTTAATAACTCCTACTATAAATAACCTCAACTCTCATTAACCTAAAGAAAACTCTCAAAATAAACTCTCTTCCATCTCTTTGCTTTCTCTCTCTAATTGGAAGACTCTATAGAATCTTAGATTGGGAGGTGAAATGGGGGATGAACAAGGGTTGATTTATCTTCAATTCTCAAAAAATTATTAAGGTATGGGTTCTATTCAGTTTTGAGATCCTTTCCTCAAAGGGTTCCTGAAAAATATTTTTAAAAAAGTTGAGTTTTCTTATGAGTTTCATTTAATTACGAAATTAAGCTATGGATTGAGTTTTTTAGGATTCCTTAGGGTTATATTTAGTATATTAACATGTAATTCATATTGTTTATAGTAATTGTATATGGTTTGTTATAAATTTAAGAGTATGATCCTCTATCCCTAACCCTAGGTAGTAATCTTAACTTATATTGCATTGTTATCATTCAATTGAGTTTGTTGTTGATTTGATTACTATCCTATGGTGCTATTATGATTAAATTCAGATGAATTATAGGCCTATGATGCTATTTCTTTAGAAGTTATTGAGGTTTTGAATTATAATGTTAAATTAGCCTATGTACCTTGCCTCAAGTTGTGATCTAAAGATGAATTAGGTTATAGAGATGCAATTTTCCTGGTTGTCTTATTGGTTATCATTGTGTGATAATGTTACTCCCAATTTGGGTTCAGTTATGGGTTGATGGTAACACCTTGATGATAGACAATGAGGAAGACTTGTTAAGTCTTAGAATCTCTTTCTTCACTTATAATTGTGATTAATTGTTTTTAAGTCATGATATTACTTTGGAATATGCTATATATTAGGATTATAGGGTGGAATGATGTTGAATTTAAATGTCTTGACTATGTTCTGAGGTTAATTAAGGTGTATGTGCTACAAGGATGGGCAAAAGTATCAATGTTTCTTAATATGTTATGAAATACTTAAGAGTTAACCTCACTTATATTAATTATGATGATAGGACTTATACTCATACAATTCTTATTGAGCTATTGATGATAATGATTATACAAAGGGTAGACCCTATGACCTAAACTAAATTATTATAGCTTAGAACCGAGTGGACTAGATAGATAAGTGTCCCTTCCCACATAGGAAAGGTTGGAACGCTACATTACTCTTGAGATTGGAGACTATAATGCATAGAACATAAAGAGGGTCCCACTAAATCTCCTAGTTCTTGAACTATCTTTACCCAATAAGAATACTAGCTAGTGGATCCACGTAGTTTCTATATTTCATATTTTTGTACTACCTTGGTAAGTAGTCCACCTTCTTTCGGTGTAGGGTTTTATGACACTAGATTCCATACTATCTAATGTTGTCTATGTCGGTAAGGGAAAGATGTTCCCAAAAAGGTAAAACGAGTTGAAGAACTTCAACTCTAACTTGGATAATCTAAGGGGTCTATCTTAATCTAGGTAGGGGTATGGGACCTTACCTAGACATTGCACTAGCTATCTTTGAGTGGAGTCTTTGTATGAGTTTCTTATGTATGTTTATGGTATGATAACATATGATGTATATATATAATGACCACGACATATTGTTGATACTACATGTTGATTAGTTCATTTATGAATTTACCTTGGATTATAATGATAGTATATAATAAAATTCAAGTCTAAATTCCATGATACGTAAAGATGACCATTGGTCATGTTTTCATGTAAAGATAACTTGACTGAGTAAGGTTATGGGGTTTTGATTGGTTATTGCACTTTTTTACTTGATAAGGACATGTGAGTAGTTGTCGTGCTTATTATGACGTGTTTAACTCTTATTAATTCTTGTCAGATTATTCCTTGATGTTTTAATTTAGTAAATCATGTTTTCAAGTATGTTGGGATAAATATTAATTGTGTGGTTTACCAAGCATGTTGGTTGATTGATATGACTTACTTGACTTTGCATTAAGTCCCTAAAGGGGTAAAATGGATTTTTTGATAAAAAGTCCCTTTTAGAATGTTTTACTTGTGTTTGTTCATAAGATATCACGCTTAGTACATGTGGAGTACTAACCCCATTATCTTCCATTTTACACAAATGTTTTACGTTCCGGTCGTGCAAGAGTTTTAGGAGGTGTCATACTTGAAGGCTTGGATTTTTCCTTTCATCCATGTAGGGTAGGTCCTCCTGTCTCGATGGAAATTCCATCCTCTAGATTTGGATTTCGTTATCAGCTTATTGACTCTATCATTCATTTCCTTGTTATTTGAATATTGTACTTTGTTGGACCTATACATGATCTTGTGGAATTGATATAAGGGATAATGTCCATATTATGATTTTCTTTTAGATGGTATGAGATGAGACAGTCATTGAGACTATTTCTATTTTCTTATATACGTATGTGCAGTAAAAGTAGAAGTCTATGTAACCTTCCTTTATGAAGGGTATATGTTTACTCGATATGAATATATATTATGTGTATGTAGAGGTCTATGTAATCCTCAGAGTAGTGATAATGAAAGTTTAAAATTTTTCCCCATTTTCAACCTATGAATGTAATTACATGAAACTAAGAGTCTAGTATTAGTCCTTCAAAATGACGACGACGACGGTTACGTCTAAGGGGTAAACCCGGATGTAACAACATTCTACTTTTTCCTTAACTATATCGATGTAGCTATTGGGAAAACCATGTAACAGCTAAGAGAATGAACTCATTCTAGGCAAGTGAGGATCCCTCATCCAGTAGAGGTTTATATCTAGATTCCATATCTAGGTCTCATGGTCTATGTCGATTAAGCTAACTCCCACAAAAGAAATGAATGTGCTAAGTCTTTAATAGGAGTGTTCTACTCTGGGAAGGTAGTGGAATGAGATGCTATTTATCCATTCCACTAGGTAGCCATTCCGAAAGGGGAGTCTTTGCGAGTCTAATATGTATTTAATGATCTTAATCCCCTAAAAGAACATACTACATAGGGTAGGTGGTTGTACGGGACGCTATATATCCATTAAACTATGTAGGAGCTTCCGAAAGGGGAGTCATGGTGCCAAGTCTGCTAAAATAATGTACTACTTAGGGTCGGTGGTGGTATGGGACGCCATCTACTCATTGCACTAAGTATGTATTACAAAAGGGAATTCTTGGTGTGTTGTTGGGTGTTATTCTATTGTATCTCCATGGAGTGCGTGCTTGTTCACCCGACATGAGTGCCAAAAAGGGAGGTAGTCTTGAGGGTTGCTTTGGTGTGTATTGAACGACACATATGGGTACCTCCTTCATGTCTTACCTTAGTGAGTCTTAAGATGACCTTAGAAAGGAAAACTCTGACGGAAATGACACTTACTTTCTCATTTGCAATACTTTCGAAGTTCACTACTATAGAATCATTTTAGTCAGTGTAATGTTAAAGGGAATTAACGGTAAAAGTTAGCTAGTTCACTGAAATGTTTGGTGCGTTTACTATAGAGTGCTTCTATTGGTTAAAACTATGGAAATCGTGCTCTAAGTGATAAATGTTGTTTCTTATGTCTTTTTACTTCTAATACTAAAATGTCCCTTCTTGCATGATGTTGCATATGCCATAATTACTACATTGTATTGTACTAAACCCATACTTCTCTATACTATCTAACTATAAGTTTAATGCAAGGTTGAAGTTTAGAAGGAAAACCTTGGGAAAGTTCCTCTCAAGACAAAGTGTGTCCTCATATATCCTAGGTCATAATTTCTATCTTCATAGTTTCCTTATGCTAAGACTTATTATGTTATATCCTTCAAATGTAAAGGGCCATGTCCCTAAGTTAATTATGTTGTCTCTTCAAGTTGGCTTGTAATAACTATATTTTCTTAAGTATTTGTGAAAGATTTTCCTTTTTATTAATTTATTAATGAAAAGTTTTAATTCCACACGATTTTTCATGTCTTATGTAATAACGACAGTTAAAGGGCTTGTACAAGAGCACAAAGGGTCAAGTACTTTCGGTCACGAAAAGAGTATTCTCTCTAACATGAAGGGGTACTTTAGCGTCGTGAAGGATTTGGTATCAAAGCATAAGGTTATGGGAAATAGTTTAGGTTCTAAAAGTCTCAAAATCCACGACTAGTAGTATCTTGGTCATTGGTGTGTGTCGTAACACATCAATGGATAAGATTCTATAGGAAGATAGTTTTTTACTTTCTTCATTACCCTTGAATCGTACCATAGACCTTAACTCCATAATGCCTCTCTCTCTTGTGTTCCCTTGTTCGGTGGTCTTGTAGGTGTTAGTGCTTTGAAGGCGAGATGTTTATATGTTTGATGGAGAGAAAAATATGAGTTTTGATGTTATGATGGTTTTGTGGATATAAGAGTAGAAATGAAGGTTTGTTTTCAAAATCGTGATGTGATGCCATTCATGGCAAGGTGTGAATTATGATATTTGAAGTTTTGTGATGAAAAACATTATGGTGGTAAGTTCAAAGCATGGTAAAAATTATAATGATTGAACAAAGTGCGTCTGAGAGCAAATGAGTTATCTTGTGATAATATTCAATTATGGTAAAAATTCTTTCAGGTGTATTCTTGAAGAATGTTAAAATAATGTAACACTCCGGAAATGAAAAATGCCAAAATAGGAACAAGGATGGATATTATTAGAAATGCCCAAAAAAAATCATATTCGTAAAGCAGAAACATAAACGCACTCCTATGAACGTGGAAAATATACCGGATTCAATTGGTCGATTCGAATTGGAATTGTCAAGTCATCCATAACTATTTAGTCAAAACAAGAATTCATTTTGGTCGAACCGACTAGTTTGCTTTGTTTATTGGTTTATTGTAGGGCATATCTCATTGCAAGATTCATCGACTGGAATCCGATTTTATTTCCATTATACTTATTTCCATTTTATTTGTTTAAAATTTAACAATAAATAAGAAAACAAAAATTTTAAATGTTTGGCTAAAAATAACCTAGATGAAGTAAGATTGTTGTGTGTAGGATTTTTTGCGACTTCTGAGAGGTCAACGACACCGTTCTCATCTAGGGTCCAGATTCCGATCGTCACAATGTGTTTATCAGAGAACTAGGTTTAATTCCAAGGATAATAAATTCACATCAACTACACTGAGTATTTTCTAAGTCATGGTAGTGAAGTGCACGACTATCCTGAATTAGAGAATGCATTATGTGGAGGAAATTACCTCTTTCTAATCTTATTGAGCCGTCTCTAATGTCTGATTCCTTGGTGTTATGAGCATATCTATAATTAATTCTAATTTTTCAAAAAAAATTAGCACAAGGAAGAGATGCATTTACTGGGGGCAACTAAGTTCCTCCCCAGGCTCCACCTGCTGAATTGGAGATTCATGTTAAACCAGCAAGGTTTACAAATGGAGAAGTAAGGATAGCCCTGGTACATATGGCCCAAGCCATCACCTTACAAGCAAAGGCTATGATAGCCCAGGAAGAGAAAGAAGGTGTTCCAATAAAGAAGCCACCTGCCAGCACCAATGCTTGTAGGTTAAAGGACTTCAAGGCGATGACTGCTCCTATTTTCACAGAATCTACAACTTCGGAGGATCCTCAAGAGTTTGTGGATGATGTGTATAAGATCTTGGTGGCTATGGGGGACAAAGATAGTGAGAAAGCAGAGTTGGTTTCCTATAAACTCAACAATGTTGCATAGACTTTGTGCAAGATGTGGAAAGATAGCCGAGTTTTGGGCGGAGTTTCGGTCACTTGGGAGTTGTTTAAGACAACATTTTTTGGTGAAATTCTTTTCCTGTGAGAGGATAGAGGCCAAGGTTGAGGAGTTCATCAACCTAAAAAGGGATCCATGATAGTCAGGGAGTATTCCATGATGTTTGTTAAGCTTTTCAGGTTTGTTACTTCACTTGTATCTAATTGAAGGGATCAATTTACTAGGTTCCTCACAGGATTCAACAGAGATTTGGTGGGCTGTCGGTCTGCGATGCTATACAATAATATGGACCTCTCCAGGTTGATGGTGCATGTCAAGTAGGTAGTGGAAAATGAATGAAGAGAGGCATTCTCTATGCTAGGAGATTTAAGCCTCGTTATTAGGCAAGTCCTTGCAATGTGGGCAAATGGAATAACTTTGGCGTGCGTGAGAAGCCCAAATTAAAACAAAAGGGCAACAGAGTTTAGGGAACTCTAATTTTCAGAGGAGTGCAACACCTAGAGGAGGAAGACCCAAGACCAAGAAGGGCAATGGAGGTGAGATGCAGCATTCCAGAAAAAATTGTGATAAGTGTGGTCTTGTTCACATTTGAGAGTGCAGACAGGCACTAATGCCTAATTCGGTTGCGGTAACAGCGGACACATGGTTAAGCACTACCCACGAAAAGAGGTCAGGCTGGAGGTAATGCTCACTCTAGGCCTAATCCACAGGATGCAGCAGCAGCTGAACCTCCTAACAGGAACAGGTTCTACAACCTTAAGGGCAGGCAGGAGCAGTTAAAGTCCGCTTATGTAGTCACAGGTATGGCGCAAGTATTCTGAAGATCTGTTTATGATTCACTTGATCTAGGGTCTACGTTTTCCTCTGTAACTTATTTGCTTGCTCTCACTTTTGTGATATTTCGTGAAGTTTTTCATGATTCTATATTGGTTATACACCTTTAGGAGAGAATGTAAGAACTTATAGAGTATACAAAGATTGCCCAATAGTTGTTTGTGGTAAGACTATGTGTGCAGACTTGGTTGAGTTACAAATGCATGAATTTGATATTATTAATTGTATGGACTAGCTTCATAGTTGTTATGCTTGCATTGATTGTCGTAATATCGTTGTGAGATTTTGTTTCCCTAATGAAGAAGAGCTAGTTTGGGAGGGGTACAACTCGACTCATCCTAATTTCTTAATTTCAAATATTAAATAAAAAAAATGTTGTCGAAGGGGTTATTGTGTAATCTTGTTAGTGTTAATGATTTAGATCATGAAATTCCTTCAATTAACTTATTGCCTGTAGTGAATGAGTTATATGATGTATTTCCTTAGAGGTTAAATTTTGTGTCGACTTAGAAGTCGATACTAAAAAATATTTAATTCCTCCTTACAGAATGGTTCAAGAGGAACTCAAAGACTTGAAGCTGCAGTAAAAAGATCTCACTTATAAGGGTTTCATTTAGCCGAGCATATACAGTTAGGGTGCTCAAGTGTTGTTTGTTGAAAAAAAAGGATGGAACCCTTAAATGTGTAACGATTATCAGCAGCTCAACTGTCACGACCCAAATCGGGGACGCGACTGGCACCCACATTTACCCTCCGATGTGAGCGAACCAACCCATCTAAACCTTAACATTTCATGATATTTCAACAGAAAATAATGCGGAAGACTTAAACTCATTAATAAAAACACTCAAAACTATTATTAATATTCCCAAAATCTGGAAGTCATCATCACAAGAACATCTATCTCAAATTACTAAACTAAGAATGTCTAAAAACTAAAAACAAGTAAAAGCTAGTCCATGCCGGAAGTTCAAGGCATCAAGACTTGAAGAAGAGACCCAGTCCAAGCTAAGACGCATTAGCTCACCCTGAATTTCCGATGGAGTGAAGACTGGCTTGATCTACTGCTGAGTCGAAGTTGACGGAACGTTTGCTGCATAACACAAATAACAAAGGGAAACATAAAAGTAGGGGGTCAGTACAACCACACGTACTGAGTAGATATCATCGGTCAACTCAAATAGGGAACAATATATATCAATAATAATGTAAATCAACTACAATACTCAACATGTAGCACAGCAATTACTTTATCATTAACCATTTCCGTCAAGTTCACACATGAGGTCTCAAGCCTCATTACCATACTCATTTGGGAATTAGTTCATTAGATTGAGTATATTCATTATCTTTCAAGATTCATTATCTTTCTCTCCTCTTGTGTCGGTACGTGACACTCCTCTCCTCTAATTCTATCCTGGTGTCGGAACGTGACACTCCGATCCTCATATTCATTCTATCCTGGTACGGAACGTGGCACCCGATCCTCATATTCTATCCTGGTGTCGGAACGTGACACTCCGATCCCATATTCATTCTATCCTGGTACCGGAACGTGGCACCCGATCCTCATATTCTATCCTGGTGTCGGAACGTGACACTCCGATCCTCATATTCATTCTATCCTGGTACCGGAACGTGGCACCCGATCCTCATATTCTATCCTGGTGTCGGAACGTGACACTCCGATCCTCATATTCATTCTATCCTGGTACCGGAACGTGGCACCCGATCCCCTAATTCATCAAGCCTTCTTTTATACTAAGGCATCCTCATTATCATTATATAATTTATCAAGCCTTCTTTCATACTAAGGCATCATCAATCTTATTATATAATATATCAAGTGATTAGGGTTCTTTCAAGATTTGGGATTCAATAGCTTCATCATGCTTTGTTAATTCATACAATTTCATAATCATAATCATGCAAGCATACAATTAAGCACATAGACAGGTTTACAATACTATCAACACATAATATTCACTATTAAGAGTTCACTACGATTATCGTAATATAAAACCATAACCTACCTACCTCCACCGAAGAATTGGAATCAACAAGAAATTCCCAAGCTTTGATATTCCTATCCTCTCGATCGATCTCTCTCTCTCTTTCTGTTCTTTCTCTTTTGTTTATTTCAAACCTCTTTCTTTTACCCTAATTAATCATGTAATTAAGTGTGAAAAAGGACAATAAAACCCCACTAATTTACTTAAGGTTACCCCTTTTAACCCCTAAGTAATTAGACTTGTTAATGTAACCCCTCAATCCTTATAATTAAGGAAAGAATAGTCAAAAACGACCCTTAAAACGAGGAAAGAAATCCTAAATTGCCTGGGACTTGCACAACCTGTGACGGGCCGTCGTGGTGCGACGGTCCGTCACCCAGGCCGTCGTGTCCTCCCCCCAAATTCCAGGTGGCTGTGACGGCCCGTCACCCTGTGACGGTCCGTCCTGCACCTCCGTCATGACGGTCAGAAACTCGTTTCTTGCACCAAATTCTCAAAAGTTGAAGTGTTTTGCAACGGGACTCACGACGGTTCGTCGTGGATGTGACGGCACGTCCTGCAGGTCCGTCACAATTTACAGAGAGTCGATTTTCAGTACCCATTTCAAAATTCTAAGTGTCATGGGACGAACTCCCCTCGACGGGCCGTCGTGACCACGACGGTCCGTCGGGACACACGTTGTCTCAGCCAGTTTTTCCAGAATTTAAAATTCTGCTGCTCAACGACTAAACAGGTCGTTACAATAGATACCAATTTACCCATCGTTCGTCCCCGAACGATCAAAAGAAGAAAAACAATGGCGAAAAGGAGTACCTGAATCTGTAAACAGATGTGGGTATTTTTCTTGCATATCTGCCCTCCTTCTCCCAAGTAGCCTCTTCAAACCGGTCGATTCTTCCATTGAACTTTGATGGATGCAATCTCTCTCTCGACCTCAGCTTGCGAACTTCTCTATCTAATATAGCAACCGGTTCCTCTTCATAAGTCAAGTTCTCATCCACAAAACTGAATCCCAACGGATATGTAGTTTCCACTCCCGTGGTATCTCTTCAACATAGATACATGAAACACCGGATGTACTCCGGACAGCCCTGGGGTAAAGGCTAATTCATAAGCCACCTCCCCTATTCTCTTAAGCACTTCAAATGGTCCAATATACCTTGGACTTAACTTACCTCTTTTTCCAAACCGCATCACCCCTTTCATGGGCGAAACCTTCAACAAGACTTGTTCACCTTCCATGAACTCCAAGTCTCTAACCTTTCGGTCTGCATACTCCTTTTGTCTACTTTGCGCCGCTAAAGCTTTTCTTGAATAGCTTTCACCTTCTCCATAGAATCTCTCAACAGATCAGTCCCCCAGGTCTAACCTCGAAGGCATCAAACCAACCAATGGGAGATCTACACCTCCTCCCATACAATGCTTCAAATGGAGCCATGTCAATACTGGAGTGATAGCTATTATTGTATGAAAACTCTGCCAAAGGTAAAAAGCTATCCCAATGGCCACCAAACTCTATCACACATGCGCGAAGCATATCCTCCAAAACTTGAATCGTTCGCTCAGACTGACCATCGGTCTGAGGATGAAATGCAGTACTAAGGTCCAATCTAGTACCTAATTCAGCATGCAATGTTCTCCAAAACTTAGAAGTAAACTGCGTACCTCTATCTGATATAATGGAGAGTGGAACTCCATGCAACCGAACGATCTCTGAGATGTAGATCTTGGCTAACTTCTCTGCATTGTAGGTCACCTTGACAGGAATGAAGTGAGCAGACTTAGTTAACCTATCAACAATCACCCAAATGGAGTCATACTTACCCAATGTCTTTGGAAGACCAACCACGAAGTCCATCGCGATTCTCTCCCACTTCCATTCAGGAATGGGCATTCTCTGAAGTGTTCCTCCGGGCCTTTGGTGTTCATACTTTACTTGTTGACAATTTGGACACTTGGCAACAAACTCAACAATATCTCGCTTCATTCTACTCCACCAGAAGTGTTGCTTTAGGTCGCGATACATCTTGGTTGCACCAGGATGTATAGAATATCCGGAACTATGAGCTTCTGTAAGAATAGTGGTGATCAAATCATCGATGCGGGGTACACATACTCTTCCCTTGATCCTCAAAACACCTTCCCATCGATTATTGCTTCCTTAGCCTCTCCTTGCAACACTTTATCTCGAATTCGCCTTAGTTTCTCATCATCAAACTGTTTCCCCTTAATCTGATCAAGAAAGAGGATTTTGCCTCTACACAAGCTAACAATCCTCCCTTCTCGTTTATTTCTAACCTCATAAGGTCATTAGCCAAAATCTGCACTTCTCTAGCCAATGGGCGTCTAGAAGCTTGCAAATGAGCTAGACTTCCCATGCTTCCGGCCTTTCTACTCAAGGCATCTGCCACAACATTCGCCTTCCCCGGATGATACAAATAGTGATGTCGTAGTCCTCAGTAGTTCCATCCATCTCCTCTGTCTCAAGTTCAAGTCTTTCTGAGTGAAGACATACTGTAGGCTACGATGGTCCGTAGACTTCACACTTAACCCCATACAAATAGTGTCTCCATTGCTTTAGTGCAAATACTACCGCGGCCAACTCCAAATCATGGGTCGGATAGTTACGTTCATGCACCTTTAATGCCTTGAAGCATAAGCAATCACATTCTTCTCTTGCATTAGCACTGCACCCAACCCAGAATAGGATGCATCACAATAAACAATGAAGTTTTTGCCCTCTACTGGCAAGGTAAGATTGGTGCGGTAGTCAACAAAGTCTTAAGCTTCTGGAAGCTTCCTCACACTCATCCGACCATACAAATGGGACGTTTTGCTTAGTCAAGTTCGTCAATTGGGAAGCAATAGGAAGAGAATCCCTTGACGAATCGGCGGTAGTAGCTAGCTAACCCCACAAAACTCCTTATTTCTGACACGTTTGTAGGTCTTACCCAATTCTTTACACTGTCTCAATCTTAGATGGATCCACCATCACTCCATCCTTAGAAACCACGTGCCCCAAGAAGGACACTGAATCTAGCCAAAACTCACACTTGGAGAATTTCGCATAAAGCTTTTTCTTTCTCAACAACTCTAACACCATTTTCAAATGCTCCTCATGTTCTTTCTTACTTTTGGAGTATATCAGTATATCATCAATAAACACAATCACAAAGAGGTCCAAATATGGCTTGAAAATCCCGTTCATCAAGCTCATGAAGGCAGCAGGGGCATTTGTAAGACCAAATGACATTACCACAAATTCATAATGCCCATACCTAGTTCGAAAAGCAGTCTTTGGCACATCCGTTGCTCGTATTTTCAGTTGGTGATAACCGGATCTCAAGTCGATTTTCGAGAAGACACAAGCACCTTGTAACTGATCGAACAAGTCATCAATGCGAGGAATGGGGTACTTGTTCTTAATAGTTACCTTGTTCAACTGTCGGTAATCTATGCACATTCGGAAACTCCCATCTTTCTTCTTCACAAACAAAACCGGAGCACCCCAAGGAGATGCACTTGGTCTAATGAAGCCTTTGCTCAACAACTCTTGAAGTTGAGCCTTTAATTCTCTTAACTCCGCGGGAGCCATTCTATACGGGGGTATAGAAATGGGGCGAGTACCGGGTTCCAAATCAATGCAGAAGTCTATATCCCTATCTGGTGGCATACCGGGAAGATCTGCAGGGAACACATCCAAAAACTCACAGACTACCGAAACTGACTCAATCGATGGTACTTGAGTAGTGTCATCCTTAAGATGTGCCAAGAAAGCTAGACAACCCTTACTAACCATCTTCTGAGCACGAATAAAGGAGATGATACGCACCGGATTGGGAGTGTAGTCACCCTCCCATACTAACTGATCTACCCCAGGCTTGGCTAACGTCACTGTTTTAGCATTACAATCCAAAATCGCAAAGTTTGGAGAAAGCCAAGTCATACCCAGAATTACATCAAAGTCACCCATTTCTAGAATAACCAAATCCACATAAGTGTTGCTCCCCACAAAATTCACCAAACAAGACCTATACACTTTTTTGACTATCACAGACTCACCCACCGGAGTAGAAACACGAATAGGCATGTCAAGTAATTCACAATGTAAATTTAGACCGTTAGCAAATGATGAAGATACATAAGAAAACGTGGAGCCAGGGTCAAATACACAGATGCCATGCAATCACAAACCAAAGATTACCTGTGATAACAGCATCAGACGCCTCCGCTTCAGATCTCCCAGGGAAAGCATAACAATGGGCCCCATTATTCGTCTGTCCGTTGCCCCTACCATGTTGTGTAGTAGTGGCTCCGTTTTGCCCTTCACCTCTGCCGTTTTGGTGACCACCATTACCTCGGCCACCACGCCCTCCAGAATAACGACCTCTACCATTACCACCTCTTCCTCTAGCCATTGGGGGTCTGTAACTCTGGTTTGGACAGTACCTCTTAATGTGCCCAATCTCTCCACACCCATAACATTCTCTGGGTTCACGCGTCGGCCTTTCAGAGAAATGTTGACCGTTCTGAGGTGGACCCCCAACTACAGTCTGTAGTGAAGACTGTATCGGTCGGTTTGAGTGACCTCCGGAGTTCTGTCCTCTAGAATAAGAACCATTATACTCACCTCCCCTTCGGAACCTCTTTGATGTCGATGTCGTGGTGAAGTCATCTGGTTTCACTCCTTCCACCTCAATCACAAAGTCTACCACCTCTTGGAAGGATGTTGCCGTTGCCGCTATCTGTAAGGCTGAAATCCGCAACTCTGACCTCAACCCCTTCACAAAACGGCGGATCCGTTCTTGTGGACTGAAACAAAGTTGCGTGGCATATCTGGATAGCGCGCGAAATTTAGCCTCATACGCGTTTACTGTCATCCTTCCCTGTTCAAGACTCAAGAACTCATCCCTCTTTCTATCTCTCAAAGTCCTTGGGATATACTTCTCCATAAATAGGGTAGAGAATGATTCCCAAGTCATAGGTGGTGCCTCTGTTGGTTGACACTCAACATGTGAACGCCACCACATTTTGGCGTTCCCTTGGAACTGATAGCTCACGAACTCGACACCAAACCTCTCTACTATCCCCATCTTGTGTAGTAGCTCATGACAATCAACCAGAAAATCATAAGCATCCTCAGATTCTGCACCCTTGAAGATTGGAGGTTTCAATTTCAAGAACTTACTAAAAAGTTCGTGTTGATCGTTTGTCATAATAGGCCCAGTAGTCAGACGTGGAAATGTGCCTATTCCCAATGGTGCATCCATGCGGGGAGCCATAGTAGCCGCATGTCGTATCTCTGAAACCGGAGGTGTTGGTGCAGAAACCACTGGAGGTGCTTGACCCTGATCAGACAACCCGCTAAGATAAGCAAGTACTTGGTTGATCATCTCTGGGGTAGGTTGGGGTGGCATTTCCTCATTCTGCCCTTGTTCAGTTTCCCCTTCCTCACCCTCTTTATCACCTCTCGGTCGGTGGAGGAGTCACCGCCCTAGTATCAGATGGGCTAGGGGCTCGTCCTCTTCCTCTAGAGGACGTCCTCCCACGACCTCTTCCACGGCCTCTTGCCGCTGTTCCTCCTCGAGCCACAGCCCCAGTGGCTGGCTCAGTAGTTTCCTGTCTTTCCGTTGTTGCTGCTGGTGCGGTCGTTGCTCTAGTTCTAACCATCTGCGAAATAGAGTGAAGATGGTCAGATACCAATTCGTATCGCCCAGATACCAATTGGACTCAAGTAGTAGCACGAAAGAAAGAATGAAAGAGTGAAGTTTTCCTAAAGTCTTATAGCCTCTCAAGGAAAAGTAAAGGCGTCCCCCTACCGTTCCTTAAGACTCTACTAGACCTGTTCTTGTGTGATGAGACCAATGAACCTAATGCTCTGATACCAAGTCTGTCACGACCCAAATCGGGGACGCGACTGGCACCCACATTTACCCTCCGATGTGAGCGAACCAACCCATCTAAACCTTAACATTTCAAGATATTTCAACAGAAAATAATGCGGAAGACTTAAACTCATTAATAAAAACAACTCAAAACTATTATTAATATTCCCAAAATCTGGAAGTCATCATCACAAGAACATCTATCTCAAATTACTAAACTAAGAATGTCTAAAAAGCTAAAAACAAGTAAAAGCTAGTCCATGCCGGAAGTTCAAGGCATCAAGACTTGAAGAAGGAGACCCAGTCCAAGCTAGACGCATTAGCTCACCCTGAATTTCCGATGGAGTGAAGACTGGCTTGACCTACTGCTGAGTCGAAGTTGACGGAACGTTTGCTGCATAACACAATTAACAAAGGGAAACATAAAAGTAGGGGGTCAGTACAACCACACGTACTGAGTAGATATCATCGGTCAACTCAAAATAGGGAACAATATATATCAATAATAATGTAAATCAACTACAATACTCAACATGTAGCACAACAATTACTTTATCATTAACCATTTCTGTCAAGTTCACACATGAGGTCTCAAGCCTCATTACCATACTCATTTGGGAAATTAAGTTCATTAGATTGAGCATATTCATTATCTTTCAAGATTCATTATCTTTCTTCCTCTTGTGTCGGTACGTGACACTCCGCTCCTCTAATTCTATCCTGGTGTCGGAACGTGACACTCCGATCCTCATATTCATTCTATCCTGGTACCGGAACGTGGCACCCGATCCTCATATTCTATCCTGGTGTCGGAACGTGACACTCCGATCCTCATATTCATTCTATTCTGGTACCGGAACGTGGCACCCGATCCTCATATTCTATCCTGGTGTCGGAACGTGACACTCCGATCCTCATATTCATTCTATCCTGGTACCGGAACGTGGCACCCGATCCTCATATTCTATCCTGGTGTCGGAACGTGACACTCCGATCCTCATATCATTCTATCCTGGTACCGGAACGTGGCACCCGATCCCCTAATTCATCAAGCCTTCTTTTATACTAAGGCATCCTTATTATCATTATATAATTTATCAAGCCTTCTTTCATACTAAGGCATCATCAATCTTATTATATAATATATCAAGTGAATTAGGGTTCTTTCAAGATTTGGGATTCAATAGCTTCATCATGCTTTGTTAATTCATAACAATTTCTTAATCATAATCATGCCAGCATACAATTAAGCACATAGACAGGTTCACAATACTATCGACACATAATATTCACTATTAGGAGTTCACTACGATTATCGTAATATAAAAACCATAACCTACCTCCACCGAAGAATTTGGAATCCACAAGCAAATTCCCAAGCTTTGATATTCCCTATGCCTCTCGATCGATCTGCTCTCTTTCTTTCTGTTCTTTCCCTTTTGTTTTATTCAAACCCTCTTTCCTTTACCCTAATTAATCATGTAATTAAGTGTGAAAAAGGACAATAAAACCCCACTAATTTACTTAAGGTTACCCCTTTTAACCCCTAAGAAATTAGACTTGTTAATTTTACCCCTCAATCCTTATAATTAAGGAAAGAATAATCAAAAACGACCCTTAAAACGAGGAAAGAAATCCTAAATTGCCTGGGACTGCACAACCTGTGACGGGCCGTCGTGGGTGCGACGGTCCGTCACCCAGGCCGTCGTGTCCTCCCCAAATTCCAGGTGGCTGTGACGGCCCGTCACACCTGTGACGGTCCGTCCTGCACCTCCGTCATGACGGTCAGAAACTCGTTTTCTTGCACCAATTTCTCAAAAGTTGAAGTGTTTTGCAACGGGACTCATGACGGTTCGTCGTGGATGTGACGGCACGTCCTGCAGGTCCGTCACAATTTACAGAGAGTCAATTTTCAGTACCCAATTTCAAAATTCTAAGTGCCATGGGACGACACTCCCTCGACGGGCCGTCGTGTCCACGACGGTCCGTCGGGACACACGTTGTCTCAGCCAGTTTTTCCAGAATTTAAAATCCGCTGCTCAAACGACTAAACAGGTCGTTACAACAACAAAGTCACTATCAAGAATAAGTGTCAACTTTCCACAATAGATGACTTGTTCGACAAACTCCAATGGTCTAGTTTCTTCTCGAAGATTAATCTTCCTTCAGGGTACAATTAGCTTAGGGTTAGGGATTGAGATATCCCAAACACAGCCTTTCGTACCCATTGTGGTAACTATGATTTCGTAGTTATATCATTTGGTTTCATGAATGCACCTGCTTCATTTATGTCTCTCATGAACAGGGTCTTCCATGAATAACTTGACTATTTCGTCATAGTATTCATTGATGACATTATCATCTACTCTAAGGCAAAAGAGAGCATTAACAACATTGGAGACTATCCTTGCTGGTGTTTAGACAATATTAGTTGTATGCCAAATTCAGCCAGTGCAAATTCTGGCTTTCATCAGTGACCTTCCAAGGTCAGGTTGCATCCAAAAAAGTTGTAGAGATCGATCCAAGGAAGAATGAAGCTGTCAAGAATTGGCAAAAACCTCTTACTCCCACAGACATTCATAGCTTCTTGGGATAGGTTGGTTATTATCGAAGTTTTGTGGACTGTTTTTCTTCCATTGCTGCCTCACTGCCAACTATGACTAAGAAGAAGGACAATTGAATGAATGAAGGATTGTGAGAAGAGTTTCCAGTAGCTGAAGGACTGACTCATTTCAACCCGGTGCTTACTTTGCCTTAGTATATTGAGAATTATACTGTGTATTGTTATGCATCTAGGGTTTGTTTGGTTTCTGTTCTTATGCAGGGTGGTAAAGTGATAGCTTATGCGTACAGATAGCTTAAGGTCCATGAAAAAAATTATCCCACTCAATACATGGATTTGGCAGCTGCGGTGTTTGCAATGAAGTTTTTGAGGCACTACTTGTATGGGGTGCATTAGGATGTGTTCATATACCACAAGAGTCTCCAATACGTGTTCACACAAATAGAGTTTAATCTACGTCAGCAGAGATGGTTGGAGCTGTTGAAGGACTATTACTTGAATGTTTACTACCATCCCCGTAAAGCTTATGTTGTAGCTAATGCTTTGAGTAGGATGAGCATGGGACTTACAACCCATATTCAGGATGGGAAGAAGGATTTTGGGAAATATATACATAGACTGGCAAGAATGGGTGTACGATTAGCTTACTCTACTAGTGGGGGTGTTTCAATTCATCCTAGTTCTGAATAATCCTTAGTTGTTGAAGTCAAGAAGGGTCAACATCTTGTTCCGGTGCTGATGGAGATGAAGGACTCAATGTTGGTTAAGATTAATGAGTTTTTTTCTTTTGAAGATGACGACATACTTGTGTACCAGGACAGGCTATGTTTATAAGATTTTGATGATATGCGAACAAGAATCATTGTAGAGGTCATGGTTCTACATATTCCATACATCCAGGTTCCACCAACATGTATCATGACCTTTACAAGATATATTGGTGGGATGGAATGAAGAAGGATATTGTAGAATACGTGGTCAAATGTCCTAATTGTTAACATGTTAAGGCACAACATATTAAGCCTGCCGTTTTTAATCAAATTATTGAGGCTTCGTCTTGTAAATGGGAGGCCATTAATATCGACTTCCTGGTTGTTCTTCCGAAGACTAGGAGACATCATGACTCCATATGGTTTATTTTTGAAAGGATGACTATGTCTACCCACTTTATTCCTTTGAAGTCTACTTACATAACTGAGGGTTATGCCAGACTGTACATTGATGAGATTGTGACATGGCATGGGATTCCTTTGTCTATCATTTCAGATAGAGGAGCTCAATTCATATCACATTTTTGGAGATCGTTCTAGAAGTGCTTAGGCACACAGGTGAAGCTTAGTACTTCCTTTATCTTCAGACTGATAGGAAGGCAAAGCGCAACATCAGAGATTCGAGGATACATTGAGGGCATGTGTAATTGACTTCAGGGGTAGCTGGGATGACCATCTTCCTTAAATAGATTTCTCATATAATTATAGCTATCACTCATGCATTGGGTTGGCACCATTTGAGGTATTGTATAGTAGGATATGTAGGTCTCTAGTTTGGTTGTTCGAGGTTGGAGAGTCATATATATTGGGTCCATAAATCATTCATGAGGCCTTATAGAAGGTCAGGGTAATGAGGGATAGGTTGGCTACTTCTTACAATAGGCAAAAGTTTTATGCAGACAATAGAAAACGACCCTTAAAGTTAGATGTTGGTGACAAGGTCTCTTTGAAAATTTCACCTATGAACATGGTGATGAGGTTTGGCAGGAAAGGGATGTTGAGTCCGGGGTATGTTGGGCCATTTGAGATCCTATAGTGTGTGGGTGAGGCGACCTATGAGTTGGCATTGCCTACAGAACTAGCTTCTATTCATCCAGTCTTCATGTCTCTATGTTAATGAATACCTAGGTGATCCAACATCGATTCTACCTGGTGAAGGTTTGGGGGTTGATGAAAATTTGTCCAATGAGGATTTACTTCTTGAGATTTAAGACAGACAGGTCAAGCGGTGAGGAACATGGAGATTTCCACAGTGAAGGTATTGTGGAAGAATCATCTTGTTGAGGGTTCTACGTGGGAGGCCGAGGCTTACATTAGATCCTTCTACCCCCATCCTTTCTGCTCTTGAGGTTAGACTTCCTACTCTAAAGTCTAAGTTTCCTGATCTCTCTATTCTTTATTGTTATTGCTTGATTGTGTATAGTAAGAATGTTTTTATCGGATTGGCATTATGCGAAATAGTTAGTAGTGTCACTCGGGGACGTATATTACTGGGGGGGGATAATGTAACAACCCTATAATTGATACGCTAAATAATTTTTAATGTGCCTAGAATGGCTACGATTAAATCGGGTTCACACGGATTGAGGCGCATAGAACCAAACCTCTGAACCTTTACGACAGGTAAGCCAACTTACTTGGGAAATTTTTTGATCTAGTAAAGGTTGGGTTCATCCACGTAGGGCACCCAATTATTAAGATTTACTCATAGGAGTCTTTACCGAACTTAAATAGGGGAAATCTAAAGTTTGGATGGTCTAGGGGTAAATTGGTCTTTTTCAAAGACAAGGATAGTATTGTAATTACACTAAACATATAATTAATTATTAAATTTACAAGGTTGAGAGGAATTTTGGGGAGAGAGGGCAAAAAAATGGCACTTAGAGTGAAGTCTTGCTCTACCCGGGTTCGAACCTACATGGAAGCGATGATTTATATTGTTTTTTTACTTAAATTTGTAAATTAATGTAATTCGTTAATATTTATTGTTTATTGGCTGATTTAAAATAAAACGGAAATCAGATTTTTGCCATTTAATAAAACCTTATATGACTAAGTCCTCAACTAGACTTCCAAGCCTAAGAAAACTCTCAACTCTGAAGCTCATGTCTCTATCACGTCTCTATCATTTTATTTCACGTTCTCTCTGCCAAAATAACGTACAAGAAAAGAAATTTTACAAAATTTCTTCACACTTGAAGAACATAAAACGAAAAAATAAAACCAAACGGTAAGCAAAGTACACTAAGAAAAGGAGGGTTTTCCGTAGAAAGTTTGGTGTTGAAACATTGTTTTGGACGTGAGTGTTGGGGAATGTTTGGGTAGCAACTTCAAGGTTTGAAAATCATAAAAGGTATGGGTTCTCTTATCTAATGGTCCCTTTCCCAATAGACCCCTTAAGGTTTAGTATATTCCGTCCGAAAACTAGGGTTGTTTCCCCGATGCATGTCCCTGTCACTAGTTCCCATTGAATCTTAGGTTTGTTATGCTTGATGGTAGAAAAATAGGATAAAACGTGTTTTCGTGATACTCATATTTTTATATGTATGTTCGGAATTATGTGACTTATGTCTATGTTCTCTAAAATGTGACTACGAGCGTTTGGGTGTATTGTCGTGGATATTGGTAACGGTGTAGGAATTTAAATGGAATGTTAGTTCTTTGTATTTCATGTACACATGTTTATGTAAACCTTCATTTTCATATAAGATGAAATGTGGCTGATTTGAGTGAAAATCTCTTGTCTAAACGAAACTATGAAAACACAACTAAAACATTCTAAATGCACTATGAAATTCCCCTAAGTACTATAGAATATTGGAATGGAAAAGAAGCTGAAAATGTAACTCAAATTTCAAGCACCATGTTGATTAATTTCATCCAATTCAAGTTGTATAAAATGTCATGAAAAGCGAAGAAAAACAAGTGAGGTCACTGAGGGTCGAACCTGTGACCTCACCATGAAAAAAGTTGTGGAAATAAAGAAGTAAAAAACAATGTGGTACGGGGGAACCAGACCATGCTCCTGGATGAAAAATAAAATATGAAAATAAGAAATGAGAGGAGTGGGATTCGAACCCACAACCTCTCGGTCAAGCTTAAGGAAAAAATGAAAAGAATAAGAAATGGGTGGAGTGGGACTCGAACCCACAACCTCTCGGTCAAGGTTATGGAAAAAATGAAAAGAAAATAAGTGTGAGTCGTGGGAATAGAACCCACAAACTCAAGGAAGAAAAGGAGAATTAAAAGAAAAATAAAGTGAGGATGTGTTTGATCCCATAACATCATTGTAAACTTTATAAAGTCATGGGAAAAGAAATTAAAATAAAAGGGGCTGTGGGGGTTCAATCCCACAACCCCTCGGTCAAGAAATAAATAATATAAAGAAATAAAATTAGAAGAAAATGAAGGGATTGTTGTCCAAGGGATTTGAAACCGGTTTTCCTTGCCCAAGAATAATGTTACCTACATAGATCGGAATCTGATCTTTTCTTACATACAATATGAATAAGTCTTATACCACATAATATGTATAGACCATCAAGTCTAGCATACGTTTTAAGTAAGTGAATCAAAGATGTATGCAATGAATTGATGATATGAACAATGAAATGATGATACCCTAGAAGAGTTAAGTACGAGTGTGAAACACAATAAATGGCCAAGTGCATTGGCATATGATGACATGAACATTCAAGTATAAAGGGATGACTAATTATGAAGAGCAAATATGCTAATACTAATGATTGAGGTGAAAACATGATATGATGCTAATGTAAAAGATGAGATAAATCTTAAATTAGCCTAAGTAAATGTTACCAAAACGTACTCACTTATGAGAATATAAAGTTAAATTAAAGGGTTGTCTCTATGAACACTCTAATAAAAGGATTGAGATTAGCACACTCAATACAATTGATGAGATGAGAAATCATCTATTGATGTATAGTTTAATGTACTGGCATTTCTAGGTATGGGTCTACTTAGATCTCCTAATCTTCGAACATATACTGCCAATATAGGGATCTGGGAGGGTTCAATTTCCATGTATGGTAGCATGTTTTGGGTCACTTTGGGCAGTGATTCCACATCATTTTGGTGTGAGGGAGACAATGTATTTCATGATGCTCCCATGATCTATGTCCGTAAAAGTTGAAGTTCCCAATAAATGAATGAGGCTAGCAACAAATGATGCACATAATGAAATGAATGATACCAAAGATGTTTGGATAGCATGATCAAGAGGTAAGATACACTTAAGTAATGACACTAGGTCTTTCTTGATCATTGCACAATGAACCCGATGAATGTGTTAAACTACATGATAGGTATAACTTGTGTCTACATTATCTTATGTAGAGGTCTATGTAGAACTCTAAGTAGAAATAATGCAATTTTTATGTTTTTGTAGGTTATATATATATATATATATATATATACATACATATATATATATATATATATATATATATATATATATATCGAGTATACATAGACCCTTCGTATAAGAATATTACTTAATGTTTGGAGTCAAACACTGTCTGGGAAGTGTGGACCCACGAATGGCCATCGACGAATATTTGTGGATCGACGTGGCATCGATTCAATCTGTCGACTAACACTTTCGTCCACGAATGACACTAAAACCTATTGAAAGAAGTAATAGAGTCAAGACTAGCAGCCCGACCAACAACAATACATAACAACATCTCCCATATCACTTACACAAGGCAATTTAAAACTTCAATTACCAAAAATAAGGCTCAACATTACATTATGTGGAATATCCTTCTCATAAAAACAAGAGCTCAATATATCATGTAAGAGTCAAATGTATCAAAATTCAACTAACAACATGCTACATATACTTTAACAACACTCACTATATCAAACTGCACAACATGACTCAAAACAAGCCAAGGAGCAAAATTTAAATTCTAACGCATAGTTTGTTAAAGTGATTAGCATCTTCCTAAGATCATGTGTTACAAGGCTTATGCATCTTGTATGTATTCCAAGATCTCGATTAAGATCTATGTTGAAAAAAATCAATATTTATTTATGTACAACTTATGTTACAATACGGAATTGGGCAAGGGAACCCTATTTCGAATCCCTTGGAGAACACTTGCGCTTTTATTTATTTTCGCTTTTTCCTAATCTGCACCCTCAGCTTGGGGACCTGATTTTGAATCACCTCACTAAGATTTTTTCCCCTTATTACTTTCCCTAAATTCACGAACGTTTAGGACTTAGAGGACCCGAGATCGAACCCCCACAAGAACATTTCTTTATTTTTCTTTTTACTTAACTCCTTTTGTGTTGGCCGAGAGGATGTGGGTACATATCCCACTCCTCTCCTCTTATTATTTTTATTACTTTCTCCTTGTCTCCTCATTCGATTGAGAGGTCGTGGGATTGAAACCCACTCCTCCCATTTATTTATTTATTTTTAACTTTCTCCTTATTCGCATGTTTGACCGAGAGGTTGTTGTGTCGAACCCCACTCTTCTAACTTATTTATATTAATTTTCATGTATGACAATCGGCTAAGGCACCCTATTTCGATTCTTCTTAATCATATTTCCTTACTTACATATTTTTATTGATTTTAATATGGTGAGGTCTTGGGTTCAATCCTTAGTGACCTAACATATTTTACATTCATTTTACATTGCCTATTGTACAACATTGCTTGGTTGAAACCAACCAACAAGGTGGTGGAAATTGTGTCACGTTATTAACAAACCAACAAGGTGGTGGAAATTGTGTTACGTTTTTAAGCCAATTTTTATCAAGAATTATACGTTAAATCTTAAGGTATTTCGTGAATTTTAGTATGTTTTTAGGTGTAGTTTCATATGTACGTTTAACGAAGAGTTTTCCACTCAAATCAGCCACATTATACCTCACATGAACAACACAATTTATAAAAGTTTATGCACTTTAAATACAACAATAAAACATGTCTTTTTCGAACTTAAACCGAAAGTATATGTCACGCCTTACACATTGCACACACACAATTTGTCACAAAATTTCGGAAGACATAAATTATCAGTCATAAAGTTTCGAACACAGTTTCATGAACATATTCATCACAAACATTGCATTAAACACTAATATACTAGCATACATACAAACCTATGATCATTGGGAGCTACTTCATGTATGTAATGGGGAACAACCCTTGTTTTTGGTGTAGATTAATCTGAGACTTAAGTGTCTATTGGGAAAAGGACCAAGGAAAGAAACCCATACCTTGTTTTAGCTTTCAACACCTTCAAAGTGCTGCAAAATCCACCAATAAAGCAATACCCCACTTTACCCGACGAGGAATTACCTTTTTGCTTTATGTTTTAAATTATTTGTCGTTTGTACTTATTTGTATGTTCTGCTAGTGTCAAGAACTTTTGGTTTTTGTTTTGTTTTCTTTTTAGTAACCAGAAAGAAAGTGAAATCGTGAGAGAGTGTTTGAAGAGAGGCAGATACACGTGAAAGAGAGAGATGCGAGGTAGTGTTCCCTTAGAACTAGGACTTTTAGGCAAGACATAGTAAAATTAGATTATATAATAGTTAATAAATAATAATTAATAATAAAAGTGAATATCGAATTAGGTCTCAACGAGCGAATCGGTGTTTTACTACCAACCACAAGTTTCATGTTCGATGCAGTATTCATACGGGAAATTATGATCAAAGAGTTCTTAATCAACCACCATCTACTTCTGAGATCCCTACGGAAATCTTTTACAAATACTAAAATTCAGTATCTTCCGTAGAATTAGTGAATTAGACAGGATTCCTTTGTCCAGGATAAGTAGTGGTGGGTCAATTTTCAAAAATAATGATTTTTCTTTTTCTTAAATCAGCATTTACATATTAGTTAAATTAATTAATTCACCAAATAAAATAGTTAATTAAATATATAGGGTAATTATGATGTTACCCTTAACCTGGAAAAAGACCATTTTACCCCTAGACCCTCAAAACATAAGATTAACGCTTTTCAAGTCCGGTTAAGACTTAACCGGGTAGATCTTCATACTCGGGTGCCCTACATGGCTGCGCCA
Source organism: Solanum peruvianum (assembly GCA_027705065.1). NCBI lineage: Eukaryota > Viridiplantae > Streptophyta > Magnoliopsida > Solanales > Solanaceae > Solanum > Solanum peruvianum. The sequence continues at coordinate 25,302,968 of JAKWJD010001762.1, read as the reverse complement.
AACTTTTCTTAGCTCAACTAACTCACCATTTTGGTTTGCTTTGTTGTTGCAAGGGTTCATAGGTGTGGTTCTACGCGCATCAATCCATGTGAACCCGGTCTAATCGTAGGCATTCTTGATACATTAAGCATTAATATGCATAACAATTTTTTAGGGTTGTTATAAATGGTTCATGTTATCACTCTCATATTTCGAATATACAAAGATGTCATCAATAAACACAATGAGGAATGAATATAGGTAACTTTGAAACACCTTATACATTAGGTCCATGAATGTCGCCAGAGCATTAGTGAGGCAAAATTAAATTACTAAGAACTCATACTGACTAAATCTAGTCCAAAATACCGTCTTTGGTATATCCCAACCTCTCACTATAAGTTGGTGATACCTCGATCTCAAGTCAATCTTAGAAAAGTAGCTTTCCCCTTGGAGTTGATCAAAGAAATCGTCAATCCAAAGAAGAGGAAACTTGTTCTTAAAAGTGACTTTGTTGAGTTGGCGATCATCAATGCACATTCGTAAAGACACATCCTTCTGCTTCACAAAAAAAATTGGAGCACCCAATGGAGAAGTACTATGTCTAATGAAGCCTTTGTCTAGTAGATATTTTAGGTGAGCCTTCTACTCTTTCAATTCGGCCAGAGCCATCTGATAAAAAGGAATACAAATGGGATTTGTATGTGGTAAAAAGTCAATACAAAAATCAATTCCCCCTTCGGAACGAATACCGGGAAGATCATTAAGAAGGACCTCCGGAAATTCACTCACTACGGGGACCGACTCAATAGGATGAATTTCAGAGTCTAAATCTTTGACCCTCACCATATGATATAGAAAACCTAAGGAGATCATTTTACATGCCTTCAAACAAGAGATTATATGACCTCTACGAATAGAATTTCCCCCTTCTAGTCTACAACAGGTTCATTTGGAAAGTGAAACTTAACCAACCTCCAACTAAAATCAATATACACCTTTTTTCCAACAACCGACTCACCTTTTGCAGTAGGCTCTATAAAAGGTTCATGCAAAATATAAGGAAAAATTTCAAATTTTAGCTACTAGAGGAGTAACAAATTATAAAGTAGCATCGAGATCATTAAGGCATATACATCAATAGAGAAGACTTTCATCATACCGTCCACCACGTCAGGAGAAGTCTCTTGCTCACCCCTAGAGCGGAGATCATAGAAGTTGTTCTTCTTAGAAGCCTCATTTGAACCAATTGCTTGAGCTTTACCACTACCATTATATTCAAACCTCACATTAGGGAAATCTCTATCATTGATCCAACTTTTATCATAACAAAAACAATTATTTGTTCCCATACGGAAATCACCATAATTCTTCTTGCGACACATTCCACAAGTTTATTCTAGGTTGGTGAACTAGCATTCGTTGCCTTCTTAGTCTTAGGGTTGGACACCCTATCATTACTAGCCTTAGGAAATTGCAAGGAACTTTATCAGAAACCTGCTTCATAAATCTAGGATTGTCTTATATCTCAAGCATATTTTTTATGAACCACCATAAAAAGATATTTCCCACTTAGCATCTCTACTGTTCCTCTTAGCCCTTGCCTCATCCACATATTGGGAATTCACCATAAGAAGAGAAATGACATTATCAAACATCCCTGTCAAAAAAAGACTAATTCATCCCTAGGATCTGAAACCAAAGAAGGAGCATATTTTGACAATTTATTGAATTTCCATGAGTATTCATATACACTGATACCTCCTTGGCTAAGGTTGATGAACTCAAGAACTTTACATTCCCTTTTCTCCCTAGGAAAGAATCGATTCAGAAAAGCCTTCTTGAACACCTCCCAAGTCACCAGTCTACGCCTTAATGACTTATTATCCGTCCATTGGACATACAATTCTTGAGCCACATCCTTGAGTTTATAAGTGGCAAACTTGGCCTTCTCGCTAGTAGACAACTCCATAACATCTATGATCATAAAGATTACATAAATGAACTCTTGGGGGTCTTCTTCAACCATGGAATCGTAGAATGTAGGAGGTTTCATTCAAGTAAAGGCTTGTTCTTGGGCAGTAATGGCTTTGGACGTTTAGAAGAGAGAGAACCTTATGTTCTCATCCGTCAGAGTAAGAGGATTTACCAGGGCTTGGTCATCATTCACATCATCATTAAGAGGAGGATCTTGATAAACATAGGAAGGAACTCCTGCGTTGGCAATCTTTTGTTCAAGTCTTTGTGCCGCATTCCTTTGAGTATTCAATGCCAATAATCACAATAAAAGGATATGATGCGAAAGCACACAATAAGTATACTCTAGTGGCACGATATTCAACATACAAAAAAGTTAGACTTTCCTAAGCATCACATAGATTCCTAGTAATAAGTGAGGCACGCCTCACAATTATTAATACAAACATATATAAACGTGTTGAGAGAGACATCGACTCAAAGATCTTCAACCTCATGCTTTTAAACAATGATTTTCACATCCGAGTTTGCCCTTTAGACGTAACCGGCATCGTCATCCTTTTTGAGGAATAAAACTGGACTCTTAACTTAAATCATTACATTCATAGGTCAAAAACACAGAAAAATGTAAAACTTTTCATTACTTCTACTTGGAGTCTTAAATAGACCTCTACATACACTTAGTATATATATATATCAAGTATTGATAGAGCCTTCGTATAGGAATATTAGTTAGTCTTCTAATTTAATAGCACATAAGTATATAAAATATAACAAAGTCATAATAGTCGTCTCATGTCATAACCATCTAATAAAATTATAAGAACATGGGCATAACCCATGCATCAAAGTAAAAATGTCACATGTGCTATACTATGTTTCATACTAAATTAAAAGGAAAGAGCTACAAGAGTCTTGAACTAAAAAAACAACTATGTTACCTAGATAGTGGCATTGCTCTCAAAATTGAGGACCTACCATACTTGGATGATCAAGAGATCCAAGTCTTTTTCTATGTAGTCTTTAAAAGCCCTTCAATGTGCGAAACCTAAAATTGTAGGGAAAAGGAATAAATGGGGATAGTTAGACACTTGTACTAAGCATGAGACCATATACACACATACATGAAAACATGCTAAGTAAGAGGGACATTTCATAAACTATGCACTTTTTATTTAAAAGCCTTTATGCTCTTTCAACAATACCATACTCACCAATAGGACATGTTCATTTAGTCATACGCTTGTACATTTCAAGAACAACAACATCAAGTCTAGTAAAGTCTGTCAGGCATATCATATAATTGAATATATATTCATGTAACCTTATCATAAAGTATTACTAGCAACAAGCATGAATAAATTACATTTCCTCATAAACAATGCAAGACAATTACCCATGAACCCCTATCAAAGTAATATGTTCAATGACAAAGTAAAATACCATAACCTTATTCGATCAAGTAACCCAACAAGAATCATGACCAACATCCTACTTTACATAATATTGCATTTTTAAACTACATATCATCTTACCCTTAAAATGTAAACCAACACATATTTATAAGTGAGACTAATCAACAAATAGCATCAACAATGTCCAAGTTCATCATTTATATAACATATATCATCATAAGCATAATCATGCTTAAGAACATCCTCCTAAGACTCCCATCAAGGATAACTAATGCAATGTTTAGGTAGACTCTCATACCCCATCCTAGACTAAGCTAGACCTCTTTGTTATCATAGATCGAGTTCGTTCCTTTAATTAATTTTACATTTTAAGAACATCTTTACCTAACTGACATAGACCACATGAGCTAGTGTAAAATCCGGTGTCATGGAACCCTACACTGAAAGAAGGTGAACTACTTAACAAGGTAGTACTAAAACATGAACATAGTAAATACGTGGATCCACTAGCTAGTATTCCTATGGGGAAAACATAGTACAAGATCTAGGAGATATAGTTGGGACCATATTTATCCTACATTTATTATAGGCTCCAATCTCAAAAGTAGATTAGTGATCCTACCTTCCCTGTGTTTAAAGGGACACTCCTCACTCTAGTTCAGCCCGTGCTAAGTTGATACGCTCAATTACGCTTCCATAAGAAAGTATCAGTGGACTATCAAGTAAAGAACCCAACTATTATGTTGTGGGCAATCCGAAGAGGAAAACTATTTAGAGTTAACTTTAATATACTATTACCTCTATTTAGTAAAGTCCTTTCCGTAAACTAGTAATTAAAAAGGGTGTTTTGTGAAACAAAAGTGTTGCAATGTTGTGAAATCAAGCAAGTACAAAGAGTGAATTATTCGTGTTTATCAAGTTGTGAGAGAAACTAGGGTTTAAGTGTTCCCTATAGGATCATAACGCCATAATCCTAGCTTATAATAATTCTTCCCTAATATTTTTTTAGGCAAAGTGATAAGTTATGTATGTCTAAATTCTTGGTCCGACATTTGGAGAATTTCACCCCGTACCTTGGTCTGACTACGTGAATCTAAGCCACTAACCCTGACCTTTACTTCATATTAAGCATCATATTTGATGCTAGTCATTGTTATAACTATGCACCAATTGAAACTAGCCTATTAGATAGTATCCACTAAATATATGTCGATAATTCTTTTCCTATTAACTACCCCCTTGGTCCAACATGTAGCAATAAGAGAGTTCTAACACCTGTACTCGTTAAAAACACTTCTAAACAAAGAGAATTATCGATGCATGCAACAACATATTTGAGAATTGTTAATCAGCTAGGTTTATTTGGTTAACCACCCACAGCTCTTACAACCCACGTTATGGATTTAGCTACACATGCTTAGAATAACATAATTCATAATTCATAAATAATAAATGAGGAACTTACTTTGACAAATTTGAAGAAAATCCAAAAATTCAACTTGAAATCACACAATTATCTTCAAAAGGAAATCCAAAAATTTGAATTATTTGCAAAGACAAATGTCCAAGAACAAAAATATAAATTAGTGAGAGAATCCAACCCCAAAAAAGACGGTTGTCACCCTATTTTTAATAAAATAGTCCTAAATTAAAAGGAGTTCAAATCAGGAAAGTTTGGTTAAAATGTTGCTTCAATAGATTACCCTCACAGACGGTCCGTCGATGAACCGACGTACGGTTGACTCCCTTCGTTGATCCACACTTAGCATCTTGTTTTTAGCCTCCATTTTGCATCTTCTCTCATCCAATCGACGGACCAACAATACGGACAATTCATCTACGGTCCGTCGATGCTTCTCGTCATTCCATACTTAGGTTTTTCTTCAACCCTGGGTACTGGGACATTATCTGATCCAATCGACAGTTTGCAAGGACCGTCCGTCGATTAGTTGACGGACTGTCTATCCTTCGGTAGACGCACACATAGTCAAAATTCAACGATTTTTTTCCAGATACATAAACCTTCAATTGACGGTCACAACCTACAATCTAACAATAGGCCGACAAGCTGTCGATGCCTTTGTGGTTCACTTCTGCACTGATTCTTTACAGCCTCCTGTATTTCCGATTAGGACAACTTTCCTGTAAAACAAAGCCAAAACATATTAAAATTACTAGTAAAAGGATCTAGACGCGCACCAAAAACTTAACGATTAACCATTGGAAGTACTGTTAAACCATGGTTTATCAACACCGTCAACATAAATTTGTTGTTGGTCCTCAAGCAACGCACGATGAATCAACACAACACTTTGAATAGAACTATCCTTTTTTAAACTTCCATTATCATATAGCCATCAATCCCAACTTTTTCATTACTTTAGTGCATGTTTCTTCTCTTAGGCTTGATAGGCTTACTATTGCTTATCTGAACATGACACAAACTCAACATTCACTGACGCCTCTACTCTTTTTTTGTCTCTCGCAAAGGTATAAACTTTCTGAAAATGCAACTACTTCCCTCACTTGAAAAGATATCCTCCTTTCTCACAAAGTGATTTTAACTTTTTGTATATTTCATTATTCAATACACACACTCCAACAAAATTCACACCTAGTTTGTACTTGTCGCCATAGGCTTGCCCTTATTTTCATGGCTTAAGTTAACCATATTAGACTCTTAGGATCACGAAAGGACTTTCTTAGCTTGTAGTGTAGGCTCAAGGTCAGGTATGGTGACTATCGGTACATTTTTGGGACTTTTTGCCATCGTATACATTACGGATAAGTGTCCTACCCCTTTCATTAGCTATTATGCCCTACTTTTTTTGTCATTTTTTCCCTTATTTTCCCTTAAATTCCTCTTTTGTTGAAGTGACTCGTACTTCTTTTTGTTCAACAGTATTTCTCAATTTTATTTAATTTTCTCATTTTTATCTACTCACTTCTCTTGTTCATTGTCCCTTTTCATTTCCACGTTACTCTTTTTTAGACCCTCTATTCGAGTCATCACTCATAATAGCCACTCCCAACTCATGGCTTTGCCCTAAGTCGAGGTAACCATTACCCAAGGTTGGGTTAGGGCCAAGATAAGGTTAGTTATGCTCTTGGCCTAATTTGAGTTGCACATGTCGAAGGAGGGACCTGGGTCAACAAATTATACCCAGGAGGGTTTATTTTGTAAAGAAAAGAAAGGTCTATCATAGGTTCAATTCTTTGGATAAAAGAGGGATAACAATTTCATTCGTCTAACTTTACTTTAAGTAGATGTTTTGCTAAATTGAAGAATGGTCTAGGATCCCTTCCTTGTTGCCTAACACAGATTCCTTTTAGAAGACCAACTAGGCAAGTTCAAGCTAAGTACCAATAGGGGAGCCATCAAATCTCCTCACAGTCTCTTGACAATCACATTACATTATCAAATGATTTGTTACTTAGTTATAGTATTAGAGTGAAGATCATGCAGTGGGTGTATGTCTATGTCATGATTAGAGCCAACATTAAATATTAATAACTATTCATGCGAGCACTCTTTTAGAATGGGATATCATTAAAGTTTACACATCATGCTTCATTTTTAACTTTTATACTTTGTACAAGGTATGACACATCTGAGTTCAATAGTAAATTAATCACTGTCTTGGGGCAAAATAACACATGCAAGAAACCAACCAATAGAGGATTGTGAGTTGGACTACTCACACTTCACTCTAGCACTCACTTTCCATTTACCCCACCCCAAGAAAAAAACATGAAAATGTCCCCAATGAATATGAAAATAAAGAAAGGGTGGTTAGTGAAGCCGAATTGAGGTGCATAGCGCCGAATGGCGGGTCTGCTTTCCTGGAACCCGCTCCCTCAGTAGTGTCCACAACAATATCTTCTCCCTCAGTGGTGCTCCTCTCAACAACCTATAATCTTGATCTACACACCCCAACAACCAACTATCTACCCTTCTTTTGACGGGCCTCCTAATCAACAAACGAAGTTCTCCTCGCAGCCTCCAAATCTTTCCGCTCATTCTTCCAAGAAGGAGCGTATTTACCCTTACTAGTACGGATAGAACGATACCTCTTGGTACGCTCACCAGACTCAAGCAGTGGTGCAGTAGGAATGGTTAATAGTGTAGCTAACACTTTGTCCTCTACTGTTTGAACTAGTGGAGTCTTTGGCTCCAGTCCCCTAATCTTAAGTGTATTCTCAATATATGATCGCAGAGTCGCCATAACCTCCTAAATATTAGTCAAATGAATGGAGGGGGCTGGGTGAGCTAGAACTCAGAGCTCAAATGCATCTAGTAACTTATGGATTGCCCAATTCTTCAGCTCTGTTTACCGAGCCACCTTTTTCTCCATGCGGTCCTGTTCTACCGCAATAGATTTCCTCATCCAAGGCTGGATATGGTGCAGCAAGTTTTGCACTAGGCCTCTAGCTTATAGACCATATCAATCGGGACTAGTGTTGTTTATGTTGGGGTAGACCTGGAGGAAATAGGCACTCTACTAATACCAGGGGCAAACTTGGTCAGGGTGGTATCGGTAGGGTCTGGAGTTGCATGATCAGCCTCTTGGGATTGCTCTACCGTATTTACCAAGTTCTCACCTAGGGGTTGCAAATAAATTTAGGGCCCTGGTTGTGGTGCGGCCTCATTGTCCTCATCCCTTATGAGACCAAAATCTACTGTACCGGTAGGAGTATGGAGGACGTCTCTATGAAAAATGGGAAATCCAACATCCCTGCATAACTGGAAGATGATACAGGTGAACCAGTCAGTTGTAGAGGTCTTAAAATCCCTCTTATGAATGACAGAGACCAACAACCTCACGAAGTGGACCGCCAACCCGGCTGCAAGAGTTGCTACAAAGACCACCTTATTCAAAGTATGTATACTATGTGCAGTCGTTGGGGATAGTCGGTGCCAGACTAATAACCATAATAACTTGGTTACAAAAGTGAGATTGGCCTTCTTGATAAGGCCTCTGGGTTCCAACGCCTAGTATTCTACCTCACCGTCAATGGAGAGATATTGTGCAATCCATCTATTGGTGAACTATCTCGATTCTCTTCTCCACTTAAAATGGAAATTCTAGACCACGTCCCACCTGTAGTTGAAATCTGGGGTGAGGGGAACCTTGACAGCATCAGTGGACTCACCGTGTAGCAAGCGGAGGATGGAATGAAAAGAAATGTCCACCCGGCAGCCTTGAACTCTAACATTTGTGTGAGGGGCTTGTTTGGCGGCGGGCTTCGCCCTCTTGTCAAAAGCACCTCGTAGATCCTGTATATATGAGGTGTAGAACTCTCGCCACAATATATTCACAATAGGACCCCACACTCCTCACCAACAACTCCATCCTGTGGCAAGTAAACAAATCATGAACCACAGGGACTGTGTGTAAAATCCCTATAAGAACACATCGCTGAAAATTCAACGTGCGAGTTATCACCCCTTATCTTTGAACAACTTGGAATTCACCACCAGTTGGGCTTAACAGAAACCGGTTGAGGTACCTGTTGATGGGGTTCCGTAGTAGACTCCGAACTATAGCCTTTATTTGACAAGGCATTGCGAGCAAACCTGTCTTGGAGAGTGGTTCCCTGTGATGCGAAACCAGAGGTTGTGGACTAATTTTACCCGTTAGAGAGGGGAAAATTTGAACCGGAAGCCTCCTCTGTTCCATATTCTCACTCAAAACCCATGGGAGACATAGACTACACAAGGCACCACCTCTTTGGGGTGCCCCAAGTGGATCTAGCAGCCGGTGTCGGGGTTTGGGTGCCTGGTCCACGTATTTTGGATCACTCTAATCATTAGATGAGCCAATCATCTGCCGGGATGGTGCCACAAACTTGGACCTTGCCTTGGAATAGACAATATCTGGCTTGGGGGCCATCGATACCTCAAAAGGAAGTTAATAGTTTAGTTTTAATCAACATTCCAAGACAACATAATCGACAGAGACCTGGATACTCAAGGAACAAGTTATTGCAAAATTTAAAAAGTGGGAGACGGGAACTATTGATGGCCCATTGATGCATCGACGGTCAATTAATAGTGTCCTTTAGTGGACACTTAACAAATTTTAGGAGTCTACCTTTCAAAAAACTTTCAACTAGAAAGGACGGACATGTAGAACCATCCATAGATCAATTAACAGACCATAGTCTACTTCTGTCGTCGGACACTTAAAATAATTCAGAATTTTTTAGAGATTGAGGTTTCTGTTAGAAGACAGACGTGCAGAAAGGTCAATCAATTAATAAACGGACCATAGACCACTTCCATCGTTCAATAGTTAAGCAGATTCAAAGGATGGACATCGATGGACACAATTGACGGTCTATAGACAGCGTGTCATTCTATTAGTCCGAGATAGGCTTTTTAATACTTCATTTTACCCAACAAATGGACAATTTAAAACACAAATCCAGTAAACCCAACATGCAATAAAGTATAAGACCAATTCGTCATCCCTAGGGCTTCGATTTTTCAAATATTTACCATTGATTCAATTAGATTTTCCATCCCTAAGTCAAAGAAAAACAACGACAATCGTCGTGAATTTATACAGATTCCACCCCCAACCCATTCAATTTCTATCATTCTAAGGGACGTAGAACACAATCTTCTAACAAGTTTAACATGTCAATTCGTCCCAAAGTCTAGACCCACATACAATCTATTCGTTTCCATAAGGAAATGAGCAAAAAATCATTAAGCAAAGGAGAATGAAATACATGTATGTTGTGGTGGAGTGAATGAGTGTGTGATTTTACAACATCAACCTATGTGCCTACCTACGAACACCGACCGGAGAAACGATGAAGTTTGGAATAGAGAATGGGGGGTTAGGGTTTGGGGGATTCTCGTATTTTGGGAGTGTTTGATATTTTTTGATGAGAATGGAGTGAATTGATTGTGGGAGTTAATGGAGAAGGAGAGGAATAAGGGAAGGGAAATGATTCGGAGGGAATTTTAAAAGGTGTTGGAGGGTAACTTAATTGTTGTATCTTTATATAGCCAAACAGGTCGGTTTGGGTCGCGGAACCGTTGATTGTTACCAAACTTAAACAAAATTTTAAACATACCATGGATCTACGAACACCATCGACAATCCGTCGGTTGGTCCATAAATCTGTGTATAAGACCAATTTCTGCAAAATTATTGTGGTTTGTTCCCTGCACATTGAAGACCCATTAAGCCATTCTTTTTGTGTTTTCTAGACACTTTATTAGAAATGAACTCTAAACTACTCTATATCCATCAAACTACAAAAATAAATGAAAATTTACATATGACATTAAGTAAAACAAAACGAAAAAAAAGGCAATCATTCCTATATAGAAAAGATAAAAACAATTCTTGGATAGAAGATACACATTGCGTTGCCTCCACAGAAGCTCTTAATTTAACGTCGCAATACGACGCAATAACCTTGATTACTCATACTTTATCAAGATTATATGCCTTAATAACTTCATGGACTCTGTCCGCATGCCCTAGGTAGATCTTGATTCTTTGCACATTTACCGTGAATCTTTCACCTTGTTCTCCAACTCAACCGCTCCATGTGGGAACACCTTAGTGATCCAGAATGGACCAGTCCATTTGCACTTGAGTTTGCCCAGAAAAAATCGTAACCTAGAGTTAAATAGAAGCAGCAAATCCCAAACTACAAATTCTCGCTTCTCAATCTTTTTGTCATTGTACTTCTTGATCTTCATTTTGTGGAGGGCTGAGATATTATATGATTTTAGAAGAAACTCATCCAGTTCATTCAACCCATTAACTCACAGTTCCATTACTTCATTCTAATTTGTCTTCAGTTTTTTCATCGCCCTATTGACGTTGTTCTCTAACTCAACCGACAAGTGACAAGACTTCCCATATACAAGTTGATGTGGAGATATACCTATGGAAGTCTTGTATCCAGTCTAATAAGCCCAAAGAGCATCATCAAGACTCCTTGACCAATCCGTTCTATTGGCATTCACCATTTTTGACAGGATCTGCTTGATATCTTTGTTGGACACCTGAAGTTTCCCACTAGTTTATGGATGGTATGGTGTGGCTACATTGTGGCGAACAATAGTCATTTGAATAACTTGTTGGAAAGGTTGGACCCCCCCCCCCCCCATCAGTAATAATGGCCTTAAGTGTCCAAAATCTTGAAAAGAAGTTCTTTTTCAAGAACGGAGTAACACTCTTTCTTTCATCATTAGCAAGTTCTATCGTTTCAACACATTTTAACACGTAATCCACCGCCACAATAATGTGTTTCATCCCATTAGTACATATAAATGGGCACATAAAATCAATGCCCCATACATCAAACAATTCAATTACTATAATGGGATTCAAAAGGAGCTCTTTCATCCTCGAAATACCTCTATCTCTTTGGCATCTATGACATGACTTGAAGAACTAATGAGCATATTGGTGGATGGTTGGCATTAAGTACCCACACGGCAAAATCTTATGGGCAGTTCAGATACAACTATGATGCCCATCCACATGCAAGGAATGACATGCCTCCATAACACTTAGCATCTAACCTTCCGTCATAAAACGGCAAAAAATCCCATTTTCACAACTCTAGTATAATTAAGGCTCATCCTAAAAGAACTTTTTCACATCATGTGTGAACATTTTTTGTGATGAAAGGACAAGTCAGATTGGAGTATATCACTAGATAGATAATTTTCAAAATAGGTGACCATTGAATAAAATCATGAGAAGTGGCCAATACATGCTCATTAGGGAATGTATCATCAATTTCAGCCTTTTCACCAAACTCTTCTAATCTAGACAAGTGATCCGCAACTTGATTTTCGATCCCTTTTCTATCTTTCACCTCAAAATCAAAAACATGTAATTGTAGCACCAATCTAATCAACCTTGGTTTTGCATCCTTCATTTCCATCAAATATCCCAATGTGGAATGGTCAGTATGCACTATAAATCTCGTGCCACGAAAATAGGCGTTAATCTTTTCGAAAGAAAATACCACTGCAAAGAGAACTTGTTCAATCACTGTGTAGTTCTTTTGTATTTCATTTAGGGCCTTACTAGTAAAATAAATCTGGCGAAGGATTTTTTCCCTTCTTTCTCCCAACACCACACCAAAAGCAACCCCACTAGAATCACACATCACCTCAAATGGCTTACTCCAACATGGGGAAATAATTATGGGCGAATAGACAAAATTCTTCTGCAACTCTCCAAATTCCTTAAGACAAGATTCATCAAAAAAAAATTTACATTCGTTCACAAGTAACTTGCATAAAGGATATGCAATTTTTGAGAAACCTTAATTTATATCCTATTGAAAGCCACATGCCAAAGAAAACTTCTCCAACCCTTATAAAGATGGGTAGAGGAAGTCTCTCAATAACCTCTACTTTTTCCCCATGATCCTGTATCCCCTTCTCTGAGATGCGATGGCCCAATACAATACCCTCTTTCACCATGAAGTGACATTTTTCCAAATTTTGCACAATGTCGCAATTTTCACATCTTGTGAGAACTTCGGCCAAGTGACTCAAACAACTATCAAAAGAGTCTCCCACAACTGAAAAATAATCCATAAACACCTCAATAGTATCCTCAACCATATCAGAGAATATCGACATCATAAAACTGTAAAAAGTACCCGGTGCATTACACAACCCAAAAGGTATCCTCTTGAATGCAAAAGTCCAAGACGGGCAACTAAAGGCGATTTTATCTTTATTATTCGGTGTAATAGATATTTAATTATAACCCGAATAATTAGCAAGAAAATAATACCATCCTTTTCTCTGGAACCTATGTTGTAATGGTCCTTATCAGTCCATGCATTCAACTTAGGATAATCCATTCACACTCTACATACGGTCACCAGCCTCATTTGAACAAGCTCATTCTTCTTATTATGAACCATTTTCATTGCTATGTTTTTTCGCACAAATAGAACAGGGCATACCCTACTACTATCTGAGATGGGATATATGACTACTGTATCAAACCACTTGTAATCTTCTTCTTAACTACCTCTTGCATAGGTGGATTTAAAATACATTGCTGTCAATACTTGCCTTATGATCGGGCATGAGTTGATTTTTTTTAAAAAAAAATGTCGGGTTTTATCCCAAAAATGTTCGTAGTAGTCAAACCAATGGCTCGTTTGAACATCTTTGACACTTCTACCAGACACTTTAGTAGTTGCACATTAAAATCTGATGCAATGATTACCGGCAGAGTGTCATTGCTTCCCAAGAATCATACCTCAGATGAGGTGGTAGAGCCTTAAGCTCTAAATTTTCGGCCTTCTTAATAGATGGTTTTGCGAGTTGGTACTCGCGATGCTTCATATCTAACTCCGATTTAATTGGTTTGAAAAAAAAAATCACCTTCATCTAGTGCCGCAACCAACAAAACATACTCTTCAATACCATCACTCTGAAAATTAATAATAACTGCCACTAGTGCCTCAACACTATGGAGATATTTGATTTGTACCTCAGACGTACTGTCAACCCTGTAGGATATATTAAATACAATTTGGATCTCACCAGTTTAACCGAATCATTATCTCCCATTTTTCCATGTCAAGAAGGGCGCGTCCGATAATAAGGAACGGCCTATAAAGAATGATAGGCACCTCAAAATCCAACTTACTAGTCAAAATTACAAAATCCGCAATAAATATAAATGAGTCCACTTTCACTAACACATCATGGAGTATTCCAATAAGCCTCTTCACTGTTTGATCGGCAATCAGTATTCGTATCGTAGTGTGCTTTGGGTCACCATAACCCAATTTCTTGTAAATAGAGAGATGCATGAGACTTATTCTTACACCTTGATCACATATTGTTTTAGAAAAGTGTAACAAACCGATTGTACATGGAATACTTAAAGCGCTCAGATATTTTTTGTTTTGCACAAGAGACATTGTAGTAATTGCATTACAATGTTTCATTCGGTCATCATCCTAAAAATTTACCGATCTCTTCTTTGTAACCATGTTTTTCATTAATTTTGCATAATCGCGCCTTTGGTCAAGAGCTTCATCAAAGGGACATTGATGGAAAACTGTTTCAACATAGTAATAAAATGTATATGTTTACCATCCTCTGTCTTCTTCACCAATCTTTATGGAAATGGTAGTGGTGGTCTAGGAACAACGATCACCTTTTGGGGTATCTCTTCTTCTTTCACCGGTTTATCTACCAACTCACCACTAACTTCCACTATCTCATTATGTTTTCAAACCTTATCTTGTATGCAAGACATCATAGGTGGATCGATGGGTTGCTTACCAAGTAGAGTAGTGACTGTCATGCAGTGTCTATAATTTCTTTTTAATTTTGGACAATATTGCATGGAAGAGTACCTAGTTGACGTGGGTTCACTGTAGTAGACAGTTGGGCCATTTAAAACTCAAGATACTTGATTGAGATTGCATGTGCATCAACCTTTTTCCCAATATTAGCCAAATCATGTCTCAACTCTTTGGTGTGCTCAGCACTAGCATCACACTCCATCATCATCTTTCGCAACATATCTTCAACTTTCGTCATACTACCTCCACCATCAATAGCAGCAACTTGCCATTTTTGAGGCAGAATACAGGGCATACTTCTATCGTTTCATTTACCATAGTTACCCTGGTTGAAGTTGTTGGCGCGGTTGTAGTTTCCATCTCGTACATAATGGACCTCTCTTTTGTAATTCCCATAGTTCCAACCATTATTTCCTTAACCTTGGCACAAATTATCCTAATGGAGCCGTGGGCGTTCTGTCGAAAACCTTTTGCCTTCTCATTCACTCCATAATAATCATCTTCATAGTAGTACTCATCCACTGGCAGCGGTCATTTATTCAAATAATTTATTGCATTTACTTTCTTTTCACCCCATGTGACATGTCTCAATACAAATTTTAGCTCAATTCTCATTTGAGGCATCTTTTCACAAATCTCATCTACGGCCGCGTCTTGCATACTTGCACTGCAAAGGTATTTATCTTAGTGTCAGACTTGCTAGTGCTCCAAGTCTTATTGTTGGGAGTGATTTTCTGCAACTTCTCCGGGATCTCTGCATATGTGCAATCACCATATTAACCACTCGCAATAGTATCAAGCACTACCTTATTATCATCATCTTTCCTCTGATAGAAGTACTCTTTCAACGACTCATCATCAATGCGTTTTTGGGAATCTTCTTACGGAAACTGGTCCAAAGTATAGATTAAATTATACGGAAACTTAGTGAACCATATAATGCCTTCTCCCATCAGTGAGAGAGGGAACACTTTTAATCCGATGACATCCATGTACTAGTCCTGCCTCCTTACACAACTATAACAAACCGACCTTAGTTTAGCGATGTAAGCATGTGGATCCTCCAATGGTAGCCCAGAAAGTAAACCTCTAGCATTGAAAAAATGCATCAAGCTACTAGTAACCACTAATGTGTGACCCTGTTTTAGAGGAGGTAGAACAAGAGGCCCATCAGAGTCAGTGATGTTAATGTTTCCCATATATAACTCTTGAGGGTGTGGTTGTTAGTATCAACCGGTGAAGAAAGTTGACGGTTGATCTCATCATCTACATTTGCGGGATTCTTTTGATCATACATGCTGCGGAGTGTCTGGTTAAGTTCAGTATTGAATGGTACGATTGGTTCTCCTTGTCTACATATACTTGGCATACTCTAGAGCTAGACCTGAAGCAAATCAAAAACAAAAGAAAAAAGTAAAATTAGATAAATTATTGATTTCAATTCAGTAATTGATATTAAAGTTAATATAAAAGACACTTTCCACGGAACTTGAGCAAAAATTTGATACGCTCAAATTAACTTTACCTAATAATTATAAGCGGTCGTATCAATTAAAGACCCCAACTATTCGGTTGGGGTGGATCCCACGAGGACAATGACTTAGACTTAACTTTAATGTACGATTACCTCTATTTAGTCAAGTACTTTTAGAAAACTACTAATTAAAAGGTGATTTTTGTGAAATAAAAGTGTTGCAATGTTTTGAAATTAAACAAGAAGCAAGAGTGATTTATTGGTATTTATAAGGCTTTGAGCGAAACTGGGATGTAAGTGTTCCCCATAGTATCATAAAGCCATAATACTAGCTTATAACAATTCTTCCCTAATATTTTGCATGCAAAGTTATAAGTTATGTATCTTTGAATCCTTCGTACAATATTTAGACAATTTCACCCCGTATCTTTTTATGGATACGTGTGTCTAAGATACTAACCCTTACCATACTTTGACAAATTTTAATAAAATCCAAAAATTTAACTTGAAATCACAGAATTATATTCAACACCAAATCTGGAAATTTGATGTAATTGCCAAAACAAATCTCCAAGAACAAAAATATGAAATTATTAAAAAACTTTAACCCCAAAAATGAGTTTTTTCACCCTATTTATAATAAAAATTGTCCTAAAGTAAAAGGAGTTAAAATAAAGAAAATTTGTCCAAAACACGACATCAATCAACGACCCCCACTGATAGTGTGCCGATGAAATGATGGACCGTCGACTGCGTCCGTTGGTCCACACTTAGCATATTTTTTTCAATTTCCATGTTGCATCTTCTCTGATCTAATTGACGGACAAACAACACAAGCCGTCAGTTCATCTATTGTCCGTTGATGCTTCTTGTCGTTCCATACTTAGCTTTTTCTTTAACACAGTGTTAGGAGGTATTCTCTGATCCAATCTACATTTTTCCTGGACAATCCGTCGATCCTTCTATTGGCCAACAGTTAGATCAAATTTCGAGAAATTCTTCCAGATTCATGAACCTTTAATCAATAGTCACCACCTACGTTTCATCGATGGGACGACGGTCTATCAATTGCTTCATGGCTCACTTCTACGCTCATTCTTCACAAGCTTCTGCATTTCCATTTTGTACAGCTTTCTAAAAAAAATAAAGACAAACCATATCAAAATTACTACGAATACCATTTAGACACACACCAGTCTTAACAAAAAATCATTGAAAATACCCTGAAACCATGGTACATCGTAAGCTAGAGTCCCTTTTTGAACGTCTTTATTAATTATCATCGTTTTTTGGGTCATACAGTCTAAACCTTGTATTAACATCATCATCATCGTATCTTAATAGGAATTGTATATCTATCATCCTTTCATTACAATTCATAAAGGTGAGGTTAGCACATTAATATCTTCATATCATGATAAGGAACATAGGTAAATCATTCACCCTTCTTATATTATAGACATCTTAAGACAACACTTAAAAGTCATAAAAATACATTTAAATTCAACATCATAACTCCCTTGTTATCCTAATACAAGGACTACTCCAATACAACATAATCATTTAATCACAATTTACAACGATTTTAAGTAAAGGATAGGAATAATAATACTTAACAAGTCTCCTTAATTGTTCATCAGCAAAGTCTTAGCATAAATCCTCAATTTAAGCCTATTTGAGTATACATCATCAGAAGTCAACAACCAACATGATAACAAGGCTAGAGGAATCAGTAAAGAAAGATTCAATACTAATTTATAGCATCACAAAAATATATTAAGGTCAATTCACAATATACTTTATAACCTAGATCATCATAAAGAGAACTACCATGAAAGAATACAAATCACCCTAAATTGTTCATGATTAGTATAACAACATCGTGTAGTAGTAATTCAACGAATAACGAAGTCAATTGAACAGATATAACCTTATTCACATAAAAATCATAACCTATTGTTAAGGGTTAAGGGTCATCTTCTACAAACTAGATCAAACTATCAAGATATATAATAATTAAGTTAGAAAAAATGTTAATGAATTCATAATAATCAAAAGAAATCATAAACTAATCATTCCTAACATAAATATCTAGATTTGGAATGAACCACATGAAAACTCAACTTTTCAAAATACTTTAAAGGAACCCTTTATGGAAAGAGGTCTCAAAGGTGATTAGATCCCATACCTTAATAATTATGAAGATTAATGGAGAATTTAGTCCCT
The DNA here is from genome assembly GCA_027705065.1 of Solanum peruvianum. Lineage (NCBI taxonomy): Eukaryota > Viridiplantae > Streptophyta > Magnoliopsida > Solanales > Solanaceae > Solanum > Solanum peruvianum. Next base: position 25,284,569 of record JAKWJD010001762.1, on the reverse strand, counting down.
TTACAGGCGTCAAATCCTCCCCTAGGTTTGTCTTTAATGGTGTTTTCCACTTGAGATAGAAAGAAGATAGTTTTGTTTTATGAGTTATGATTGAGGTTGGAGTCTTTATATGGTGTTTTAGTTAACTTAATTACGCTTCCCTGAACCCCTAAATAATTACATAACCTCTAAAAAAATTATTTAGGACATAGTTAAAACGTAAAAAAAATTCGACCCTCACAGACAACACCAGGATCGATGGATCGTGGGTCAATCGACGGACAACCCCCCTTCCTATCTACACATTTATCTTTTTTGCCAGAGACTTTCCAAATAAGTTCCTTCAAGGATTTTTCTATGTATTGGTCGAAGGATGTCATCTACGGCCTAATAATACACACACGTTTCGTCGATCGCCTTTCGTGGGTGCACACTGCCCAGCAAGTGTTTAACTACAAACGAGAGTGTCATACTCAAGGTCCCTTTGTTTATCCTTGTAGAGTCATACCTATATGTATAGACTATGAATCAACTTAAACACATGTTAGACACCCTTCAACCAATTTTCATCATTTTCCGAATTCTAAAAGCTAATTAAATAGGCCTAAGGCGCACTAGTACTTATTTTAAATATTTTTCGGACGTTCTTTGATGTTTTGGTTTCTTGATTTCGTTAATGACATTTATTCATAAAAATGGAGCTTAAAACAGTGTGTTGACCTTATGATAATTATCTTAGGCTCTAGAACAGATCTCGGGTTTCCGAAGTGTTAGAGTTAATCTCAATGTTTTCAAAAAGGAAATAAGCTCAAACTTCTTCTTCTTCTATATAGCCATGGGTTCTTCCTAATATGGTTTTTAAAGTCTTAATCGTGTTGAATTGATGATAATGTATTAGTGTTAACGTTTTTTTCATTCCAATTGCATGATGAACCCACGTCCCTTTCCAAACTCAATTTATTCCTTGGATAGGCATTGTGATCATGGCTTGTTCTAATAAAAATTTGATTCCATTATGTATAATTTCTTATTTCTACTGTTATTCATGTGTAATAATGATTAATTGAAGATGAAGGATCCATGTGGATAAATGTATGAATATTTGAATATGACTAGGCTATGTGTTTATGTTTTATAGTGATTAAGTTAATATCATCGATTTGTTGTCGGTATAAATCCTTGATTAACAAATTAAAGAAGGCTTACATGAATTGATCTAGGTTCTTCTAGTCTATGGATTGATAATGTTATGTACAGGATGTAATCTAAGTTCTAGATTATATGAAGCATGATTTAGACTTGATTTATATATATTTATCTACTGCCATAGATTGACACTACTAATGAATTATGATTTATGATACATGAAAGTGAAATTGATTAATGGTCAAATAAAGTTGCTAAGAGAGTCCTTTATGTGAAACCGTAAACCTTGTGGTATGGTTCTTATACTTAAAGCAGAAAGTCGTAAATATATCCTTCTTATATGAATGGTGAACTTAAGGTATGTTGGCTATAACATAGTGAAATCATCATTAGGAAAGTCATTAATCTATCATCTTCGCCATTAAAAGGAAGCCCTTGGGGACCTCTTTGGTTTGGTGGAGGTTATTGGGTTATGAAGTTTATATGGAACACCTTCATGTGATCCTTAATGTGAATTACTCTATTAGAACAAAGGATAGAACCAAGTAAGTATAGTAAGGGAAGTATCTCTAGTTAAGAATGAGGCTATAGTGCAAAGAAACTCTTCCTATTACTTAATCATGTGTCTACATGGGATGTGTCCAAGTTCTACCATTGGCAAGTACAACACCTTTCATCGGAGTAGGTTACAACTCGAAATTCCATGTTTTTTCTACCATGGTCTATGTCAGCTGTTGACCGTTCTCATCATATGGGAGACCTACTATGAAGTTGAGGTGGTTGTATTGGACGCTATGTCGACATTGCACAATAGGCTTTGATGATGTTAGTAAGAGTCCCTAGGTCTTAGCCAAGACCATTAATTGAATGCCCTCTATGTGATGAATGTCGCTTACTAAACTAATGGAGTAATGACTTCTGTTTTGAAACATATGTATGAATGAGTACCAAATCTAGAATGACTTTACGGATTTACCATTTAAAGTGTGAGGGGAAATAAAGGATGATCTCTTCATGTATTAACCTAGGGAAATCTTGAGAATGACTCTAGCTAGGAATGTTGAGTTTTTTAGTAGGCATGATCGAATATTAGGAAGTCTTAAGGATTATTTAGGTAATCTTGAAGAGGGTGTATGAGATTCCTCTTCAATAAGTACTTCAATAAGACTTTTGATAACTTTAGTGAGGTGAATGTCCTTTCATATATGTTATGTGTTTTGGGTATATTGTAAGTTTACATATCTCATTATAGGCTTGAGGCTAATTTAGGTTTTCCTCTAATGGGTGTATGGGCGGTCTCTCTTTTCCTTACTTAAGTGAATATTAGGATATCTTTTTGTGAGAGGATTGTATATTAGAAAGTGTTCAATGAGAAGTAGAAGAACTTCAATGTAATTGCACATTTGAAAGTTTTCAATGAAAAGTTGAAGAACTTGAATTTAACATGGAAGCAATTTACTTCAACAGTGAATTAGCTTACACAAATGTTACTCCTAAAATGTTATAAATTGCTTACTTGTTATATTGTTGTTTCTAAGGTGTTAAATGTTTTTCTTTTTTTTAAACTATGACGTTTTAATCAAAATGAGTGTATTTTAATTGCATGTTTGTTATAATAATTTTTATGTATTAAGCCAAATGTAATAATTCCACATTTTATCCATCTCCAAAGTGATTCATAGGTGAAGGTTATTATTGGGATCGAAGTCATTATAGGATTGTTTAAGCAAATTGAAGTATGTCCTCACTTTACTCGAGGACATAGATGTCTCTAGAATTTCTTTATATGAAGTATTGTAATTGACAGATTGTATTCTATTTTTGTTGTATCTGTCGTGTCCTAAGTATTCGTGACTATAAGATTTAATGACTTGAGACTTATTATGTCCTTTTATTTTATATGAATGATATTTTCAAAGACTATTATAATGTTTTTGTGAAAAGTTTTAATTCCCTAGTACTTTTAATACATGTATATCTGATTTATGATGCGAAAGAACTTGTATGAGACCTCTGAGAGGTCAAGTATGCATGTTGCACTCGTAGAGTTCCATATCTTCTAGGGTATGATCTAGGGATGTTCCAAGCATGGTATAAGAACATAGGATATGAAAGTACTCTAAGGAATCAAAAAGTCTCATAAAGTCATGTATAGTACAGTCTCGACCATCGGTGTGAGTCGTGACAAATCTATGAACGAGAGGCTATAGGACAGTAGAGTTTCTATTTTTTCCTACTCATAAGTCTTTCCGCAGAGTAAAAAATTATGAGTATCATTTTCTCACAGTTTTCTTTGTGTTTCTAGGAAGATGAATACGAGGAGGACACCGGCTAGAAGAGTTTAAAAGTGTGAGGTGGATAAGGAGATGCCTCTTCAAGTTGAGAAGGTTGAGCAAGTTCATAAAGGTTCTAGAGATGATGAAGTACCTATTGTGGAAGAAGGTAATGAGGTTTTCGGGGTTCCCATGGAATTGACTAATAGGGAGATTAAAGAGGCTTTACTTCTTATAGCTTGAGCTTTGAATACCCATATGGGTAGGGGTATTGAGCCTAAAGAGAATTTTGTGAATATATATATGACATTTAGATTGAGAGATTTTGTAATTATGAATCCTCCGATCTTTCTTGGCTCTAAGGTAGGAGAAGATCTCCATGAGTTCCTAGATGGTGTGTATAAGGTGTTGAATCTCACAGGGTGACTTCTAGGGAGAAGTAGGAGTTAGATTCGTACCAATTGAGGGAGGTTGCTCAAGTGTGGTATTCTTAATGGAAGAATAATAATATTGTTTAGTCGGGTCCTATTGAATGGGAAGAATTTTATGATGCTTTTTTAGGAAAGTACTTTCCCCGTGCGAGGAGGGAGGTAAAGGTAGAGGAGTTTATACATCTCATGCAAGGCAATATTAGTATTGAGGAGTACCCCTTGAAATTCTCTATGATGTCTAGATATGCACGATCTTTAGTGTCTAACCCTAGGAATGATATGAGTAGTTTTATCATGACTTGGGTTAAAAACCTAATGAGAGATAAATGTCATACGACCATGCTACGTGATTATATGAACCTGTCTAAACTCATGCTCTATACTCCATCCATATAGGAGTTTACACTTTATAGGATTGCTAGAAACTTGAAGAGAAGTGGACAAAGTGATCAAAGTTAACCTGGACTCAAGAAGAAGTTCTCAAGTCAAGATGGACCTAGGAGTGCTAAGGTGAAACTTTAGAGAGGCAGTGGTTCTAAAGAGGGAAAGAATACATGTGCTACTTTTGTGAAGAGTCACTATGGGGAATGTCTATTGGGTGCCAAGCGTTGTATTGTCTGTGGTAAATATGGGCACAAAGTGAGAGATTTTCCTACTAGAGATGGTAAGCAAGTCTCTTCTAATGTTCCAAAAGATGATGCTCCAAAGAAGATGCATTTCTAGGAACTCTGGACTAGAGGAGCATATCCAAAAAAGGCTGATGATGATGATGGTAAGTTCTTGTTATTCTCTCTTTAGTTATATGAGTTCCGTCTATGTGGGGGAGTACGGTGAGTCGATGATCTACATAATATAGTAGCATGTTGCAATGTTTTATTGATTGCATCGTTTTCAGGAGTAATATTAGAATTGAATTTCATTGATTCCTTGCATTGTGCATTTGATAGTTTTAAGATTATGTTTTTAGATGTGTTTACGTGGTCTTATCTAACATATTAGCATGTTTATATCATCAATTGCCTAAATGTTGCAGTTTTGAAACTTTGATGTATGTTCACAGCCAAGGAAAAGTCTGCTCACTATAAGATATTTGAAAAAGTGACTAAATCATTCTTTGGTTGAAAGCTGTTGTAATATGGATATAACTGATGTATATGACATAAAAATGAATTCATAAAATTATTTCATGCTATTTTGAATAATGAATGTGTGTTTTATTGCATAATGAGTTGTGGAATGAGTTTCTATCTTCCTTATGTGTTGTGAGTCTCTTCGTTATATGGAATTGATGTTTCTCTTTTATTGTGAGATGTGTGATGTTGTAAGGGATAGTGTTTTTAACTAAATATTTATTCATGGAAATGTTCGGAGAGTAGCAAGTTTCATTCGAGACGAATGTTGTCCAATTAGGGGCGAATGTAATTCCTCTAAAACGATTTAGGTAAATTGAGAGCCTAAGATGGTTTTCCTGAGGTTGTAAAGTCGTAAAATGGTTGATAATGTTGTAATAAGGCAGTTTCTAATATTTTAGGTGAATTGGAAGTCAAACGTCAAGGGACCACTAAGACGTTCGACGACAAATCACCTATGTGCCTCATGTGTGTTTACGTGCATATATGTGTGTGTTTTGAGCTTATGAGTTTCTTATATGAGTTATATTGTCATTAACCAAGAGTACCCCCAACAAGTTAGGACGTTCTTGAATAAAAATACCGCGTTCTTGACTACTCGGAGGTCTTGTATAAGCCCTTTCGTACCATTCACTACATAAAACATAAATTAAAGTTGTGCAAACTTAAAACTTTTCATATGATATATTAATAGTTCAAAGTACCTATGTTATAGATAAACATAATGAAAGCCTATGTCTCGAAGTTGTCATCATAGACATAAAAATATATTGGGACACGACCCACACTTCGTCATATAGAAAATAGCTAAGTCTATTACAATACTTCAATAAGGAAATCTAAAAATCAAGATTTCCTCGAATCTAGTGAGGACATACCAACTCTTTCTTGAATGAAAATTAATCTTAGCTTCAACTTAGAGACTCCTCTTAAATACCACCTACACCTTTAGATATAGACGTAACGTATGAAATTAGTACAACAGCTTGTACTAGGTATGTCATAATGCTGAAAAACATGATAAATGAACTTTTGTATGAAACATTTTCTTTTTTAGAAACCTTTTAAGACAAGTATAATAATCACATTCAAGTAAACATATATTCATATAATTGAGATTTAACAATATAGAATAAACATCTCTTCAACCCATAATATCGTATAAATCTTCCACAAAATGTTATCCTAAGACATTATTCAGTAAGACAAGAAGAGACCGCCCGTATACCCTCGTCTAGTCTACCTAAACAATCCTTAAGACTACTTAAGATAAGATTGTTCCCTTCACCTTCATTTACTCCCCACCTAAGGTTACTCCAAGATTCACGTGTGTAGGACAAAAAGATACCGCCCATACACTCTGTTCAGCCATACCAAAGCAACCCTCAAACATACCCTAGATGGAGCAAATTATAGTCAACATACATTAGGTATAGTCATAACCCTTTATTAAGTCAATAAGAAGAAATTTAATTCATTAAGGACGTCACATGATGGTCTTGGAAAGACTTAGGGAACGTACAGTCTAGCATCGTCAAAGCCTACTCGTACCATGTGAAGATACTGTCCCATTCAACTAACAAAATGTTCTAGAACTTATAAAATTCTAGAATGTATCGCACATTTTTTGAGTAGGCAATATCGACATAGACCATACTAGCTAGGCATGAAGTTTGGAGTCTACCTTACTCCAATGGAGCGTGTTGTACTTGCCATGGGTAGAACTAGGACACATCTCATGTAGTAACTTAGCTATGGAATATGAAGGTCTTTTATGCACTATAGTCTCATTCTCAACTAGAGATACATTATACTATAGTCTCCTTCTTAATACAAACCATAAAATATTAACTAGGCGCTAGCCTCTGTTCACATACAGTAAGTTTAATAAAAAGGGGCATATGAAAAGGTACCATCTCTTAGTCATTACCTAGTCATAATTCACTACCAAAATATGGGTCCACTTGGGCTGCCACTCAATGACCTATAATTATAACTCATTTTTAACCTTCTTTTTATATAGAAGGTTCCACATATAAATAATGCTTAGAAGGGAACCATCATAGGTCTACCAATCCTACGCTTTCAATCGACAATCATACATACACATAAAAGACAATGGTGCCTAAGCCTACTATATCAAGATGCTCATATCAATAATATACATGTTTTAAGTAAGGGACACAAGCCTACCAAGACAAGTCACACATATCTCTCCAAAACATCAAAACACTAGACATACTAGTTTAACATAGACCAGTTTTCGAACGTGTTTGACGTTAATGGACGTTTGACCTCCAATAATATCAATATTTTATATGATGCTTAAGAACATCATTATTAACAATTTTATGACTTTAAATCATCATGACAAAAGCTTTAGGCTCTAGATAAACCTAGGTCATTATTAGGGACGTTACAATCTCATCCACTTGGACAATATACGTCCTTATATGTCAGTGGCATCATTTTGAACATTTTTTGAGTTAAGACTCAATGCCTAGCAGATCATAACAAAACCACACAAAATAATATACACATAGACGGTAATAACATCAACTCCACATAACAAAGAGACTCAAAACACTACCAGAAGATAGAAACTACTTCTACAATTCATCATGCAATAAGACTCACATTTTCATTTAATATAGACGGAACTTCCTTCTCTATATATTATGATGCTCATATACAGAAGTTCTAAAGATATCATAAACATTTTAATTAAAAAACAATTTAGTCAAAAATTCTTAATCTTTACAGTGAGCACTAGTTTGTTTACAGTGAAACATGCTTATATTTTTTTAAAAAAATATCTCTTAAAGTAATTTAGGATGGAAGCATGACAAGATGATATATAAAACCATATAAATTCAATTTAAAACATTTTCATAACATCATTAAATGCACAATGCAAGGAATCAACGAAATTCGATTTCAAGTAGACTTCTACATAAAATGAAACATGCAACATGCTAGTATGACACTATATCTCTCAAGCTTTAATTGAAAAGAAGAGTTGAAATACTGAATGACCATTCTACTACTCACCATACTCCCCCACATAGAAGGACTTCATATAACTAAAGAGAGAAAACTATAACTTACCAATATGATAATCATCATCTGATTTTGTTCCTTTGGCTCGGAGAGCATATAAGTGGTTCCTATTTGGAGCACCACCATACGGAGAATTAGGAGGAACTTTTGTGTCCTCTCTTTCTCTAGCCACAATATTAGGGCAATCTCTTACCTTGTGATCAACCTTCCCAAAACAAAAGCACCCACTAGTACCGGCTAGACACTTCCCAAAGTTCTTCTTCGCCCAAGTAGCACAAGTACGCTTAACCACCTGGTAAACACCACCTCTCTCATAATTAGCCTTAGGGTCACTAGAACTATTTTTATTTGCATCCCTCTTCATAAACTTAGCTTGAAGTTGGTCATCAGTTCTTCTCCTATTAGCATCTCTACTTCTCCTCCCTTGTTTAGACTCTTTAATGAATTGAGATTACACCGTAAGACTACATAGAGCCATGTCACCATGGAGCATGGTTGTACGACATTCTTCCTTTACAATATCTGAAACACCAGTCAAGAACCTACTCATATCATCCCTAGGGTTGGACACCAATGATGGAGCATACTTAGATAATAGGATGTACTTTAAGGAATACTCCTTAACACTCATGCGACCTGGCCTAAGGTGTATAAATTCCTCAATCATAACCTCCATTTGCTCACAGGAAAGTACCTTTCTAAAAATTCTTCCTTAAACTCTTTGTACTGTAAGGGACCCGATTCAACCGGTCTACTATCCTTTTATTGATTAAACAATAATTGAGCAACATCTTTCAATTGTTACGAAGCTAACTCCCTTTTTTTCCAAAGAAGTCACTTCCATAGCATGCATTATCTTACACACATCATCCAATTAAGCATCTGGATCTTCTGCTGCCATAGAACTAACGAAGATAGGAGGATACATCCTTACAATATTTCTCAATTTAGAGGTCATAGTAGTCTCTATAGCATATATCTTAGGGCTAATGTCTCTATTCACTTGAGTTGTCATAGCTTAGGCTAGGGTAATGATAGCCTCTCTAATCTCCACCGGGGGAATCTTCCAAACATCCTTATCTCCTTTCACAATATGGACGTGATCATCTTGACCACCTTGAGGAACTTGCACTCCTTGTGGCACTTGTCCACCTCGCGGGAGAAGTCCCTCATTCACATCATTCTGCTCAAATCTCCTAACCTTATCATCCTCGTGTTCATCTTCACAGGAACACAAGGAAAATCATAATAAAAGGACACTCATAACTTTTAATCTCTATGGCACGACATAGGTGCAAAAAAGAAAGGAAATTCTATCGTCTTATACCCTCTATCATATGGATGTGTCGAGACTTACACCAATGAACAAGTCTCTACTAGACGTGGATTTTTGAAACTATTTAATTCCTCAGTACTACTTCATAACCTTATGCTCTGATACCAATTTTGTCAAAACCCGAGAATACCCTGTAGAAATTAAGCCATTATAAAATCGTAACACGACGTACTTGACCTCTCTAAGGTCTTGTACAAGGCCTTTGATACCATTCATTGTATAAAACATATATGAAAAGTAGCGCACATATAAAAGTTTTCACACGAAATAATAATACTTCAAAATCTCTATTTTATAGAAAAACGTAATGAATGGATAAGAGACAAAGTTGCCATCTTATACATATGAATATATTGGCATAGGACCAATACTTCATCATATAGAAAATAGCTAAGTCTATTACAATACATTGAATAAGGAAGTGTAAAAATCAAGAAGTCCTCGAATCTAGTGAGGATATACAAACTCTTTGCTTGAATGAACACTAATTCAAGCTTCCAATTCGAGACTCCTCTAAAATGCCACCTACATTTTTAGAGATACACAAAATGTATGGAATTAGTACAAACAGTTGTACTAAGTATGACATAATGCTGAAAATCATGTTAAGTGAAATTTTGTATCAAACATGCTCTTTTTGAAAAACATTTTAAGACAAGAATAATAATCACTTACAAGTCAACATATATGCACATAAACCACATTCCACAATATTAAATCAAACTCACTTCACCCATATAATCGTATGCACCTATCACTAAAGGTTATCCTAAGACTTACTTAAGTAAGACAAGAAGAGACCACCCATTCACCCTCTTCAAGCCTACCTAAAAATCCTTAAGACTACCTAAGATAAGATTTTTCCATTTTCCTACATTTACCCCCAACCTAAGCTTACTAAAAGACTCACCTAAGTAGGACAAGACGATACCTCCCATACACCCTCTTCAAGATTACCTAGGCAACCCTCAAAGATGCCATGTATAGTTCAAATTCTAGTCAACATGCATTAGCTAAAGTCATAATCATTCATTAAGTCAATTGGAAGACATGGAATTAATTAAGGACTTCACATGATGGACATGAAAAGGCATAAGGAAACTACAATCTAGCATCGTCAAAGACTACTCGTTCCATGTATAGGTAGTGTCCCATTTAACTTCCTAAATGTTGTAGAAATTATTAAATACAAGAATGTATCCCATATGATAAGAATAGGAAATACCGACATAGACCATACTAGCTAGGCATGGAATCCAGAGGCTACCCTACTCCAATTGACGGTGTTATATTTTCTATGGTTAGAACTAGAACACATCCCATGTAGGCACGTGGTTAAGGAATATCGATCTCTTTTATTCACTCTACTCTCATTCTAAAGTATAAATACATTGTAATCTATTCTCTTTCTTAACAAGAGCTACGGCCTATACCATACTCACTCGGTGCTAGCATTTTTTCTCATAGGGTAAGTTTAATAAAAAGGGGAATATGAGAAGGGTTCCATCACTTAGTCATTACCTAGTGATAATGCACCTACCAAAGATGTGTCCACTAGAGGTGCCACTCAATGGTCTATAAGGATAGATAATTTTTAACCATCTTTCTAAATAGAAGGTTCCGCATATTATTCATGCTTCAAAGGGCACAATCTTAGGTCTACCAATACTAGACTTTATTATACATTCATGCATACATATATAAGATAAAGGTTACTAAACCTATTGGGTGAAGATGTTCATATTGATAATATACATGTATCAAGTAAGTAACACTATGCTACCAAGACAAGACACACACATCATTACATATAGCATATCAATCTATAAGCATAGGCATAACCAAAAACATCTATAGGTAACCCTACTGCTACTGTTATATCATCAATATAACTAAGATAACACTCATATGATCAATTAGGAAAAAACATGAATCAAGTCTAAGACTACACCTACAAGGACATAGTCATAGTCTAAAATGATCACCTAACATCATAAATAGAAGAAGACATACTATCACAGTAACACCAAAAAACCCTAAGACATTTTCAAGAGCCTAACATAAGAATACAAAGGTATAGACACTATTATAATGTCATAATAAAATAATATGAGTAATTTATGATGTTTGGAAATCAAAACTTCGAGGAACACCGATGGCGTTTGGTTAACTAGTCACATGGACTACTTTGGTGCTTTGATAGTTCGAAAGAAGCGATGATTGTTTTATCTTAGTATGATGATAAGGAATAAATTAGTTTGAAAATAAGTCAAAGTAATCAATACCATGTTGGGAGTGACAACATTCGAGGGGAAGCCAAATCTACGAGGCCAACTCTTCCCAAGAATGAAGGCTACTGCGTCACCCTTCACAAGTATGAACACGGATCATGGCTTCAACCACGGTCAAGGTAGGGGCTTCTTAAGAGTCCTTAGGCATGGGGGGAGATCCTAAGGAAGCCCAGATACAATGTACAACTCACCACGAGACACTATATGACTCTTGGTGAACTTGACAGACGGTAAGGGTCTTCCGTGAAAGGCCCAAAAGGAAGGTTAGGTTGTCATTAAAGAGGAGCTACTTTCTAAGAGCACAACGGTCCACTTGATGGGCCGTGGTGTATCTCCATGGAAGAGGCAAGTTTCCCATTACTAGACTAGACTTTCGAATATAAGACACTCTCGGAGTGCAATAGGCGTACTTGACCTCTCAGAGGTCTTATACAATCCCTTTCGTATCATTTGTCGCATATATATAGTGAAAATTAGTGTGGAATTTAAAATTTTAATAAAAATTTTCATAGTCTTTAAAATCACTTTTACATAAAACTCATAGGTAATACTATGTCTCATTTCATCAAGTCTTAGACACAAGAATACTTCGGACACGGCCCATACATAGTAGAAAGATAGTACAACTAGGTCTATATAAATACTTCAATAAGAGAAATAAAATTCATCTATGCCCTCGAGTCAAATGAGAAAATACTTCAACTTCAATTTAATGATTTTGAGATCCATGTCTTGATTTCCTATGGTCCTCACCTACCAAGCACTATAGAGATAGAAAAAAGCATGGAATTAGTGCAACCACACCTACTAAGTATGACATAATGAATAAAAATCATAAAAAAGGACATTTATTGGAAATATGCATCTTTTCATTTAAATATAATAATATTATCATAATAACAACATTTGACACATTAGAAGCACATAAGAAATCAGTTAATCAATTTATCACATTTTAAGGAGCAACATTACAGTAAACTACATTAGTGTACAGTAAACTCCTTCACTAGTACAATGAAGTGATTCTAATTCATATAGGACACTTCCTAGTATGTCATCTTCTCACTAAAATATATCCTAAGACTCACTTAAGAAATAAAAGAGAGACCGCCCACACACTCTCTATAAGCATGCCTAAATTATCCTCAAGACTACATATAATGAGACACACACTTACAGGACACCAAAACACATAACATGTATTATATGACATTCTTCTTTCCAAGGCTATCAAAAGACATATTTAAGTACACCAAGAAGAGAACGCCCATACACTCTGTTCAAGGTTACCTGAATAAGCCTTAAGAGTTCGTATATTTATATCATGCTTAAACTATCAACCAACTTACCTAATTAGAGTCATTTTAAAGACTTCCCTAGAGAAGACATGAATAGATCATCCCTTATTTCACCTTCATAGTTTAAGAAGGAGATACTTAAAGTCACTCTAGATTCGATACTCATTCATTTACATCGATTGTAACATAATTCACTATTTCCATTAATTCATTAAGAGACATTCATTTCATAGAGGACATTAAAATATTGTCTTGGAGAAGACCTAGGGACTCTCACTAACATCTTCAAAGACTATGTTGCAATATCTACATAGTGTGCCATCCCACCAACTAAACTTCATAGAACTTCTTAAATGCTAGTGAGTATCCCATATGATTATAATCGGCAATAACCGACAAAGACCATACTAGAAAAACATGGAACCCGTAGTTGTAACCTACTCCAATAAAGTGTGTTCTACTCTCAAATGGTAGAACATGGACACATCCCATTTAGGCACATGGTAAAGGAATATTAAGGGCTTACTTTGACCTCTAGCCTCATCTTTAAGTAGATCTACTTCCCTTACAATACTCATTTGCTGCTAGCCTTTGTTATCATAGAGTAATTTACATTAAAGGTTCATAGAAAAGTGTTACATATAAAGTTCATAGCCCAAGATCACTTACCCTACAAAAGAGGTCCCCTAGGGCTGCCTTACGATGGCAACATGACAACTCATAATGACTTTCCTAAGGATGATTTGATGATGTTCCATCCAACAAACCTTAAGTCCATTACTCATTACCAGGATACCATTATGGCTTTCGACATTGAAGGTTCATAACCTTTCCACTACGTTCAAGGTTTCACATAAGGGACTCTCTTAACATCATTCAATGTCTCATGTCATTCCTACATACAATACTAAGAGGCTTTATATTCCTATGTCAAGGCATCTCATATTCACATTTATACATGCATCAAGTAAGGGACACAAGTCTACCACACAGACACAATAAGACTCCACTTTACCACATATTGCATATTATATGCAAGAAGCACATAGGCACAACCCTCATAACCTATAATTAACCCTATGCATAACAAAAACATCATCAATATAGAAATCATAATACTCAATAACCAAATAAGAATAATAACACATCAAGTCTAAGATTACACATACAAGAACGTAGTCATAGTCTAACATGATCACCTAAATAGAATCAATAGAAGCGACACATTCTTTCACATTTCTTAACATGTACGTAGATATGATCACATTTTACATAATCAACTACAAAAAAGTCATATTGCTCAAGTAGTGCTGAAAAGACCATGATCATCATAATACATAATGTACCGCCGACAAGGCCACATCATTCACACAACACTGCCACCATAATGGGGCCATACCAATGACAACATAATTCAAGAGCTATAATACAAAAAATAAAGGTAATTATGGTTTCGTACCACCAATACATTCTCTCCACTTCATCTTAACTAAATCATCCAATTCAATACCATAAGGCCCTTACTCAAGGCCATGACCATCAATTCAATGCATAAATCATAATACTTAATGAATTTAAATTAATTATATATATATATTTATAAATCTAAGAACACGTGTAGATGAAATGAATATAACTCTTTCGTCATTCAATAGTCCATAGAAAACTACAATGAAATTCCTAAGCAATAAGACAATATCAAGTAACCCATAAAGTAATCAAAAACTAGGGTTCATCAATTACAGGAGTTCATAGATTAATTGTGCTAATATAATAAAATTAACAGCAATTCTATTAATTTACAATGACTCATAACCTTTTATGCAAGAACCAATGGATCTACCATAAAATTGGAATAGTTTATCTTTGAAAACTTTAGAAAACTTCTTTGAATTTGAGCTCGTTGATGAATAGAGTTTCAATGATAAAAAATCATACATCAATGATGTTAATCCTATAATTTGATGAAGAATAATCACTCAACTCTCCAATCCAACCTCTTCCTTTAGTTTTTGCTCCAATGGAGTTCTAGAGAATTTCTAAGATATTTTAGATTTTGATATTGAAGAATGAATTCTCCTATGTGTTTAAAAACCCAAAAGACCCTTTAGAAACCTCACAAAATCTTATTTGGAAGTGGGGTGACTTTACAACTTTACCCTACAGTTAATTGTATGTTGCGTAGGAAAACAACCCTCAAAGATGGTTAAAAACAAATGGCCGTTTCCCAACCAATGGACCATCCCGTCTGTCTGTGTTATGAGATTAAGGCTGGTACTTGGATGATCTCATCCAACGTGTAAGTTTCAACAAACAAAACCCCTCAACGGGGCGTCAAGTTTACCACGAGCTGTCTACTACCATCGTTTTTGTGTCAAGACTAGAAAGTACCCCCTAGAAGTAACCAGCAACCCTCATTTCGTGACCGGGCGTACTTCACCTTTTGGGGTCTTGTACAAGATTTTTAACTAGCATTCGTTTCATAGACATGCAAAGTAGTGAGGAATTTAAACTTTTCACTAATAAATTAATAAAAATGTAATATATTATAAATAGTTAAGATATCTCATCGTCACAAGCCAAACTACACGACATAAATAACTTAGGGACATGACCCTTTACAATGAAATGAAATGCATAATAAGTCTTAATATAAAGATACTAAAAAGATATGAATTATGCCCTTGAATAAATGAGGACACACTTTCTCATGCGAGGAACTTTCCCAAGATTTGCCTTATAGACTTCAACCTTGCTTCCAACCTATACTTAAATAATAATGAAAATGTATGGGGTTAGTACAAATAATGTACTATGTATGGAATATGAAAAAACATGCGAAAAAGGGACATTTTAGTGAAATAACACTTCATGCAACTTAAGTAAAACATTGAAGAATATAAAAGCAAAACATCATAAGAATAATCATTTAACACATAGAGAAGAATTTACATAATTTTAACCAAAAGAGGCATTTAAAGTAAACTCCAAAAAACTTATATTGAACTCTACTAACATTATAGTGAACAAATTGTAACTTTAACGATGAATCATATAAGGCATTCATAATGAATTGTCCTATTCAAAATGAGTAAATTTCCAAGTCCAAGAGAATGAGAAAGTGAACTCATTTTCTGTATTAGTTTCCCTACCTCGGGATTATCCTAAGACTCACTGAGGTAAGAGATAAAGTAAGATTGCATATGATTCCTTCAATAAACAACAAAGCAATCGTCAAGACTACCCCTTCGTCTTACTCAATTCAGGAGAATCAAGCCTCTCAATCAATGGAAAGACATTAAAATACACCCAACAAACCAACAAGGTCTTCCCTTTTGAAATGAATACTTATTGCAATGAGTAGATAGCGTCCCATACCACCACCTACCCTAAGTAGTACATTCTTTTAGAAGGTTTGGCACCAAGTCGTCTCTTTCGGAAGGTCCAATCTTGTGCAATGAGTAGGTTGCGTTCCGTACCACTAACTCCCCTAAGTAGTACGTTCTTTTAGAAGACTTAGTTCAATCAATTCTTTGTGGAGGGTTATCTTAAAAGACATAGACCATGAGAGCTAGACATGGAATCTTGATATTATCATCTTATTTCAAATGAAAAACCTTAATAGTATGCTTCACAATAAACTAGTACCTTACATTCATATAATTCAAATAAACATCACCAGCAAGAAGGTTGACCATACCACTCAAGAGCATTTCGAAATTGAAACTTAACAAGATAACTAAGTTACTCTTTAATCCAAGCTTTCATTTTCTTAACCCTTTTCTTAATATTTCACCATAATAAATCCTTTTGATCAGTATCTAAATAAAAATAACAACAATAACAAACCAAAGCTCAAAGACTCTCAAAACATGCTTATTTAACTCATTTGTTAATCAGACATTAGATGAAAAACTTAAACATTATTTCATTGGAATTTTAAACTTAAAATCATCAACTAAATTGGAAATACCATCATTAATTCATTAGAAATGTTTTCATGCAAGACCCCTATCTATATTTGAAGATAGAAGAAACTAGGGTTGAGAACCTATTTTGAAAATTCATTAGAAGTGACTCTTTGAATGGAAAAGAGTTGAAGGATGGAAACCATACTTCAAATTAAAGAAATACCAAAGTTTTTTTTATGGAGAAACGACCACAAACATCCCTCCTAGCACTTCTTGACTTGTAGCTTCCATGGAGACTGGAGAGAGAATTCAAAGAGAGAGGGTTTTGGTATTTTTGAAGAAGGGTCTAAAATTAGGTTTAAGGGTTTATAACACTTTAGTATATGTAAATAAACCTAAAATAAAAGTACAAGGAACTTGAAATACATGGGGAGAATTTACCGAAAACCCAAGGCAAGGCCGCCACTTAACGGCTTTTGCAGGTAGACCCCACGACCCTAAAACGACTGACCATTTGTCAACCAACGCCCGTTGATGGGGTGTTGTTGGATGGGACCGAAGCTCCCAAGTTTGAAGGTTTACATTCCCCAATAAACGTACCAAGTCTACGGGCCGTTTCTTTGTCGACTGGCCGTCAATTGGCTCGTCAATGAGAATTTCTTTTTGCTAGTTTGGTCCAAGTCTTGGGCCCTTTATCTAGAGCCCATAGTCGGTCCTATGAGGGGTCGTGCCAGGATGTTAAACCCCTAAACTATATATTCTAGGTCTTAGGAATATCTCATGAAAGATTCAAGAAAAAAAACACATAAAACTCACTCAAACACATCAAGACATACAAGTGCTTTCTAAGGCACACCTTCCGAACCTCATGGACGTTCTTGGATGTTTGACCTCCAAACTTAACCAAACTTTACACACAGACTAAGAAAACTAAATTAACTCATTTTAATTTCAAATTAACTCAGGAAACACTCATTAGTCTCTAGTTAACCTTATTTCATGTTGGGGCGTTACAATTTGGGAATGTTTTGGGCAGTCATGTTTGGCTCTTGAGAAAGGCCCTTCATCAAGGAAACTGGGTTGGTCCTTGGGGACTTTCACCTGGACATGTGAAACCCAAATATGTTTGTATATATTTTTAGGACATCTCACATGAATTTTATCTTAAAACAACACATAAAATTTTCAGGACTAGAATGTAGACCCCAGACGAGACCGATGTCATTAACCTCTCAGAGGTCGCAGACAAGCCAACATATGTCATACTTACTTCATCTAGGATAATTTTAGCGGAAAATTTGAACTTTTTGTTTTCTTATTTCATGCGTAACATATTTAACTGAACATCACATGCATTCACAAATCAACCATCTAATATAAAGATAATCAAATGAAACAAGCAGTTTTTAATTGAATTAAATGTATCCCTACAGAATCGACACAAATACAATGTCTAAAATGAAATGGGAAATAAAACACTAGTTGAACATTCTCCACTAGCTAAAGCGTACATCTAAGCTAGATACTAACGATATACATCCTCGAAAATATACGGACCTACCAAGTACGGATGTATGATCCACATACGAATTGTTTCAACGTCATACCGTAAGATCTGACATCCACCTGTGCCTACACCTTAAAGAAGATGTTTTATGGGATTAGTAAACACTTGTTCTATGTATGGGTATATGCAAGCACACACCAAGGGCATGCATGACAAAGAATAGCATAAAGCCCTTACCCATGGCCATGAACATACCAATCATAACATAATTAAAGATATATAATACTTTAAAATAAAAATATTTAGGGCAGATTACAACCAATCCATTCACTCCAAATAAACTATTTACGGCAGATTACAACCAATCCATTCTCTCCACTTGAATCTGTAGGTAAATCATCCGATTTAATACCATAAAGCCCTTACACATGGCCATGAACATCAAGGCGATGCATAAATCACAAAACACAATGAACCTAGGTAAATTCAATATAGATTTATCTATCTAAGACAACCTATACATATATTGAATACTATTCATACATCATTCAATATCCCATAAAAAACTACAGTAGAACGGATATTCATTAAGACAACACCCAGTAACCCATAAAGTAGTCAAAAACTATGGTTTATCAATTACATGTGTTCATAGGTTAATTTAGTTAAAAATTTTAATAAAAAAAATACAATAAATATATATTGATCTAAAACTTTTAATGCAAGAACCCGTGGATAGAGCATAAAATTGGAAAGGTTCATCTTTTAAAACTTTAAAAATCTTCTTTGAATTCGGGCTCCTTGATGAATAGAGTATCAATGATAAACTCAATGATATTTATTCTCCAATTTTATGAAGAATCACCACTCAAATCTCCTATTGAAGCTCTTCATTAAGTTTTGGCTCCAATGGAGTTCTAGAGAATTTCTATGATATTTTGGGTTTTTAATTTTAAAAATAAATTCTCCTAAGTGTTAAAGGAATATAAACATGTTTAAATAGACAAAAGATACTTTAGGGACCTCCCAAAGTCTTATTTTTAAGTGGGTTAAATATACAACTTCACTCTTAGAGTAAACAGTAAGTTCTCCAAGAAGACAGCCCTCAGAGACGGTTCGAAGCGATTGGCTATTTTCAAAATAAATGACCGTCCTGTTTGTTTGTGGTTTGGGAATGAGGATAATATTTAGCTTCTCTATTTACATGCCTAAATAGCATCCAATGACACAAAACTATGGGGCATCGACTAGCCCATGAGCCGTCTATTGCCTTCGTCATTTGGGACTATTTTGGGTAGTCTTGGCTCTTGACAACAGTCTTTTCTCAAGGATCGTTGGTTTGTCCTTGGGGACTTTCACCTAGACGTTTCAATATTAAATAGGTTTTTATACAATTTTAGTACATCTAACATGAATTTCATCTAAAACAAACACGTAAAACCCTACGAAACATGCTTAGACACACAAAGTCATTTCGATGCAAACCTTCCAAACGTCATGGTCGTTCTTGGACGTTTGACCTACAAAGTTTAAACAGATTGACACACTGCCTATATACACTATCATAACTCATTTAAGGACCTTAGAAGATCATGAATCACACATAAAAACATATGAAAAAATAGTCATTGAACGTCTTAGTCTTCCTTTGACGTTTAACATCAAATTTACATAATACTTTAGGCACTACCTCACTACAAATATAGACAAATTTAGGACAATCAAACATCATAAAAACCATGTTAGTGTCTATTTCACCTATGTCATTTTTGGATCTTGCAGCAATGTCCTTCGTGGTCTTGCCTTTGTTTGAGAAATAAAGGAGGCTTCATTGGAGGAGCTACTGCCTCCACTCTTCACAATCACCACCACAACCCATCAAGATCTTCACGATCCGTGAGGTGGGGCGTTAAGTGAAATGGGGTCTCAATGTGAAGTTAAGTTGGACATCCTTTTAGGAAGTTCAACTTAATGGGGTGTAGTTTGGACATTTTGGGGGTCCATAATACATTATCTTTAGGTCAATTTTCATACATCTACCGCTCAAAATCAAAAACCCAAATTGAATCCCAAAATTTCTCTCACTTCTCTCTACTTTCTCTCTCTCCATTAATCCTCCATTGAAGAATAAGAAGCTTGGGGAATAAGACAAAGTCTTCAAGGTTTTCACACATTTTTTGGAATAAAGCCTCAACAAGGTATGAGTTCTTCACTCTTGGGATTTATTTACCCAAGACGTTCTCTCAAAGATGAATTTCAATAAATCCAATTCTTAGAGATTTTCTTTACAAATAGTTTTTCTTTTTAAATTTAAATTGATAACTGGTTATGTTAAATTATGATCGCCTATGACGAATCTAGTATATATTATTGTGTATTTGATGTGGTTAGTTTAGGGAATGGTGAATAGATCATGTTCATTCCCCAATTTCCCCATGTCTTCACTATTACTTGAAAATTAAAGAGGAATTATGAAATTGTTGATCATTGTCGTCGGCTGCCTATGAACTTGTTTTGTGGGGATTAGACCTTGTTCTTGAAAAATTCATGATTAACATTTTTTTCCATTAACCCTAAGTTTTGATCATGAATTAAATTGTACATTATGGTTGAAATTGGTTTGGTTAGTGTGTGTATTAGTACCCTATGATTTTATTATGATAATCATTTATAGATGGTGATAAATTGTAATCCAATTATTCTAGTTCTTGTGTAATTGACCTAGATTGTGAAATAGATTATGAATTTGATCTAAGTCTCTAATTCTAGACTATGAACTAGTGAAGAATTGTTGTTTAATGATTCAATTTGACTTTTTAGAATGTTGTTATATGATTACATTACACCCATTGTTGAGTTTATTTTGAGGGTTGATGGTAAGACCTTGAGGTCAGATTATGAAGTAGACATGGTAAGTCTTGTGATCACTATTCTTTACTTCTATTATAGTTATTTGTGATCTAATGATGATGTTTCATTGAAGTATACCTTATATGAGAATTAATAGGGTTGGTATGATGTTGAATTGAAATGTCATGACTATGGTTTTGTGAGGTGTTGGCTAAGATTTAAATGTTATATGGATGGTGATAATTACCAATGTTCCTTAAATTGATTGATTATGCAAATGTTAAACCTCAGTTATAGAAATTGTAATGGCAGGACAATACACATGCAATTCTTATTGTGCTATGATGATGATGATTATATAAGCAATAGACCTTATAACCTTTATTATTCTTTGATAGTTAATAAAGATATTAATGAAATTTCAAAAGGAACTCTAGCTTAGCACCTAGTGAACTAGAGTGAGGGGTGTCCCTTCCCACATACGGAAGGTAGGATCACTTAATATAATCTTGAGATTGTAGGCCATAATGCATGTATCATAAAAGGGTCTAATTATATATACTAAAACTTGAACTATGTTAACCTCATAGGAATACTAGCTAGTGGATCAACATAGTTTTTACGTTCAATTTTTGGTACTACCTTGGCAATTAGTCTGCCTTATTAAGTATAGGGTTCCACGACAGCAGATTCCACATTACTTTATGTGGTGTATCTCGTTTAAGAAAACATGTTCCCAAAAGGTAAAATGAAGTAATGAATGAAATATAACTAGGATTACCTAAAGGGTTTAGCTTAGTCTAGGTAGGTGTAAGGGATTGTACCTATCCATTGCACTACTTAGCCTTGAAGGGTTTCTTAGGATGTTATTCTTCTGTATGTATATTCTGATAAATGTAAGTGATGATAATGTGATGACCTTACATGTAAAGGACACTATGTCATATTGGTTACTCTTATGAATATGTATTTGGTGTTTATTGCTAAAATCCTGATATTATATACTCTTAATAATTTGTTTTGTGGAGTGTGGACATTTTATGGTTCTTGATAGGTTGACATGATTAAGTATTATTATGGGGCTTTGCTTGGTAATTTCACAAGTGACTTAATAAGGGTCATGAGTAATGATCTTGCTTTCGTGTAATGTGATGGAATCTTATTCATGCTTGTGATCTTGAAAAAGGCTGATGAATTCTTCCAATTTAGCTTCCTTTTTCTCCCGAGGGAAGAAATAATCAACAAAAGCCTTCTTAAAATCCTCCCATGTCAGCAGACCACCACTTAAGGTCCTATTGTCTCTCAATTGGATGTACCAAGTTTGGGCCACATCTTTGAGTTGGTAAGTGGATAACATGTCCTTATCACTTGTTGCCAACCCCATATTATGTAGGATCTTGTAGGTTTCATCAATGAACTCTTAGTGGTCTTTATCAACTATGGACTCATAGAATGCAGGGGGATTCATCCATTTGAAATACCTCAAACAGGAGGCCTTGGTGCCAACAAGTTGGTTTCTTCGAGGTACAACCTCCCTGTCACGACCCAAATCGGGGACGCAACTGGCACCCACATTTACCCTCCTATGTGAGCGAACCAACCAATTTAACCCTTAACATTTCAACATATATCAACAGAAAATAATGCGGAAGACTTAAACTCATTAATAAAACAATTCAAAACTATTATTACTATCCCCAAAATCTGGAAGTCATCAACACAAGAACATCTATGATCAAATTACTATCTAAGAATGTCTAAGAAGCTAAAAATACATAAGAAGCTAGTCCATGCCGGAAGTCAAGGCATCAAGACTTGAAGAAGAAGATCCAGTCCAAGCTAGAAGCATTAGCTCACCCTGAGATCCGGTATGACGAAGACTGGCTCGAATTACTGTTGAGTTGAAGTTGACGGAACGTTTGCTGCATTACACAAATAACAAAGAAGAAAACATAAAAGTAGGGGGTCAGTACAACCACAAGTACTGAGTAGATATCATCGGCCAACTCAAAATAGAAGATAATATATATCAAGTAATATTATAAATCAACTATAACTCAACATGTAGCAACAACAAGTACTATAATCATCAACAAGTACCATCAAGTTCATCCATGAGGCTCAAGCCTCCATACCATACTCATTTGGGAATTAAGATTATTAGATTGAGTATATTTATCATCTTTCAAGATTCATTATCTTTCTTCCTCTTGTGTCGGTATGTGAAACTCCGATCCCCCACCACTATGTGTCGGTACGTGACACTCCGATCCCCTAATTCTACGTGTCGGTTCGTGACACCCGATCCCCTATATGTGTCGGTACGTGACACTCCGATCCCCTATATGTGTCGGAACGTGACACTCCGATCCCCTACATGTGTCGGTACGTGACACTCCGATCCCCTAATTCTACGTGTCGGTTCGTGACACCAGTCCCACTTATACTATGTGTCGGAACGTGACACTCCGATCCACTAAGACTATGTGTCGGAATGTGACACTCCGATCCACTAACCTAATTCTATCCGTTCATCAAGCCTTCTCTATACCAAGGCATCACCAATCACATTACTTTAATTCATCAAGCCTTCTTTTATACCAAGGCATCATCATTAATAACGTAGATTAAAGTTTCTTTCAAGATTTGGGATTCAATGGTTTTCATCATGCTTGTTTTATCAAAATCACATAATCATATTCATGCAAGCATACAATTAAGCATATAGACAGGTTTACAATACCACCAATACATATCATTCACTATTAAGAGTTCACTACGAATATCGTAAAAACCATAACCTACCTCCACCGAAGAATTGGAATCAACAAGCAATTTCCCAAGCTTTGATATTCCCTCTGCCTCTTGATCGATCAATTTCTCTCCCTCTTTGTTCTTTCTGTTTTCTTTATTCAAACCCTCTTTCTTTTACCCTAATTAACATATAATTAAGTGTAAAAGATGGCAATAATACCCCACTAATTAACCCAAAGTTACCTCTTTTATCCCTCAAGAATTTGAGTTATTAATATAAACCCACGAAATCTATAATTAAGGAAAGAATAGTCCAAAACGTCCCTTAAAACGTGTAAAGAAATCCGATTCTGCCTGGGATTCGCGCAACCTGTGACGGCCCATCGTGCCTGCGACGGTCCGTCACGCATGTCGTCGCAGCCTCTTAGAACTCAAGTGGACTGTGACGGTCCGTCACACCTTTGACGGTCCGTCCTGCACTTCCATCATGACGATCATAGACTCGTTCCCTGTACGAAATTCTCAAAAGTTGAAGTGTTTTGCAACGGGAGCTCACGACGGTACATCGTAGCTACGACAGCCTGTCCTGCAGGTCCGTCACAGATTACAGAGAGTCGATTTTAATGCTCAATTTTCAGAATTCTAAGTGTTCTGGAACGAGACACCCTCGATGGTCCGTCGTGCCCACGACGGCCCGTCGTGGTATCCGTCGTCTCACCCAGTTTTTCCCGAAATAAAATCTGCTGCTTAAAACGACTAAACAGGTCGTTACAATAGATACCAATTTACGCATCGTTCGTCCTCGAACGATTAAAAGAAGAAGAACAAGGGGGGAAGGAAGTACCTGAATCTGTAAACAGATGTGGGTATTTTTCTTGCATATCTGCCTCCTTCTCCCAAGTAGCCTCTTCAACCGGTCGATTCTTCCATTGAACTTTGATGGATGCAATCTCTCTCGACCTCAACTTGCGAACCTCTCTATCTAAAATAGCAACGGGTTCCTCCTCATAAGTCAAATTCTCATCAAGCAAAATTGAATCCCAACGGATAATGTAGTTTCCATCTCCATGGTATCTTTTCAACATGGACACATGAAATACCGGATGAACTCCGGACAGCCCACGGGGCAAGGCTAATTCATAAGTCACCTCCCCTATTCCTTTAAGCACTTCAAATGGTCCAATATACCATGGACTTAACTTACCCCTTTTTCCAAACCGCATCACCCCTTTCATGGGTGAAACCTTCAACAAGACTTGTTCACCTTCCATGAACTCCAAGTCTCTAACCTTTCGGTCTGCATACTCCTTTTGTCTACTTTGTGCCGCTAGAAGCTTTTCTTGAATGCACTTCACCTTATCTATCGAATCCCTCAAGAGGTCAGTACCCCAAGGTCTAACCTCAAATGCATCGAACCAACCAATGGGAGATCTACACCTCCTCCCATACAATGCTTCAAATGGAGCCATATCAATGCTGGAGTGATAGCTATTATTGTATGAAAACTCTGCCAAAGGTAAAAAGCTATCCAAATGGCCACCAAACTCTATCACACATGCACGAAGCATATCCTCCAACACTTGAATCGTTCGCTCAGACTGACCATCGGTTTGAGGGTGGAATGCGGTACTAAGATCCAACCTAGTACCCAATTCAGCATGTAATGTTCTCCAAAACTTAGAAGTAAACTGCGTACCTCTATCTTATATAATGGAGAGTGGAACCCCATTTAATCGAACAACCTCTGAGATGTAGATTTTGGCTAACTTCTCTGCATTGTAGGTCACCTTGACAGGAATGAAGTGACCAGACTTAGTTAACCTATCAACAATTACCCAAATGGAATCAAACTTCCCCAATGTCTTTGGAAGACCAACCACGAAGTCCAATGCGATTCTCTCCCACTTCCATTCGGGAATGGGCATCCTCTGAAGTGTTCCTCCGGGCCTCTGGTGTTCATACTTTACTTGCTGACAATTTGGACATTTGGCAACAAAATCCACAATGTCACACTTCATTCTACTCCACCAAAAATGTTGTTTTAGGTCGCGGTACATCTTGGTTGCACCAGGATGTATCGAATATCTGGAACTATGAGCCTCTGTCAGAATAGTGGTGATCAAATCATCGATGCGGGGTACACATACCCTTCCCTTAATCCTCAAAACACCTTCCTCATCAATTATTGCTTCCTTAGCCTCTCCTTGCAACACTTTATCTCGAATTCGACCTAGTTTCTCATCATCAAACTGTTTTCCCTTGATCTTGTCAAGAAAAGAAGATCTTGCCTCTACACAAGCCAACAATCCTCCCTTCTCATTTATTTCTAACCTCATAAGGTCATTAGCAAGAATCTGCACCTCTCTAGCCAATGGGCGTCTAGAAACTTGCAAATGAGCTAGACTTCCCATGCTTCCGGCCTTTCTACTTAAAGCATCCGCCACAACATTCGCTTTTCCCGGATGATACAAGATAGTGATGTCGTAGTCCTTCAGTAGTTCCATCCATCTCCTCTGTCTCAAGTTCAAATCTTTCTGAGTAAAGACATATTGTAGGCTACGATGATCCGTATAGACCTCACACTTAACCCCATACAAGTAGTGTCTCCATTGCTTTAGTGCAAATACTACCGCGGCCAACTCCAAATCATGGGTCGGATAGTTACTTTCATGCACCTTTAATTGCCTCGAAGCATAAGCAATCACATTCTTCTCTTGCATTAGCACTGCACCCAAACCTGAATAGGATGCATCACAATAAACGATGAAGTTTTTACCCTCTATTGGCAAAGTAAGAATTGGTGCAGTAGTCAACAAGGTCTTGAGCTTCTGAAAGCTTTCCTCGCACTCATCCGACCATACAAATGGAACATTCTGCTTAGTCAAGTTCGTCAATTGGGAAGCAATAGAAGAGAATCCCTTGACAAATCGGCGGTAGTAGCTAGCTAACCCCACAAAGCTCCTTATCTCTGACACATTAGTAGGTCTTACCCAATTTTTCACCGTCTCAATCTTAGATGGATCCACCATCACTCCATCCTTAGAAACCACGTTCCCCAAGAAGGACACTGAATCTAGCCAAAACTCGCACTAGGAGAATTTCGCATAAAGCTTCTTCTTCCTCAATAACTCTAACACCATTCTCAAATGCTCCTCATGTTCCTTCTTACTCTTGGAGTATATCAGTATATCATCAATAAACACGATAACAAAGAGGTCCAAATATGGCTTGAAAATCCCGTTCATCAAGCTCATGAAGGCAGCAGGGGCATTAGAAAGACCAAACCACATTACCACAAATTCGTAGTGCCCATACCTAGTTCGAAAAGCAGTCTTTGGCATATCAGTTGCCCGTATTTTCAATTGATGATAACCGGATCTCAAGTCAATTTTAGAGAAGACACAAGCACCTTGTAACTGATCGAACAAGTCATCAATGCGAGGAATGGGGTACTTGTTCTTAATAGTTACCTTGTTCAGTTGTCTGTAGTCTATGCACATCCGAAAAATCCCATCCTTCTTCTTCACAAATAACACCGGAGCACCCCAAGGAGATGCACTTGGTCTAATGAAGCCTTTGCTCAACAACTCTTGAAGTTGGGCCTTTAACTCTCTTAACTCTGCGGGAGCCATTCTATAAGGGGGTATAGAAATGGGGCGAGTACCCGGTTCCAAATCAATGCAGAAGTCTATATCCCTATCTGGTGGAATACCAGGAAGATCTGCAGGGAACACATCCAAAAACTCACGGACTACCGAAACTGACTCAATCGAAGGTACTTGAGTAGTGTCATCCTTGAGATGTGCCAAGAAAGCTAAACACCCTTTACTAACCATTTTCTTAGCACGAACAAAGGAGATGATATGCACCGGACTGGAAGTGTAGTCGCCCTCCCACACTAACGGATCTACCCCAGGCTTGGCTAACGTCACAGTTTTAGCATTACAATCCAAAATCGCAAAATTCAGAGAAAGCCAAGTCATACCCAGAATTACATCAAAGTCACCCATTTCTAAAATAACCAAATCTACATAAGTGTTGCTCCCCACAAAATTCACCAAACAAGACCTATATACCTTTTCAACTATCACAGACTCACCCCCTGGAGTAGAAACACGAATAGGCGTGTCAAGCAATTCACAATGTAAATTCAGACAATTAGCAAATGAGGAAGATACATAAGAAAATGTGGATCCAGGATGAAACAATACGGAAGCCATGCAATCACAAATCAAAAGGTTACTTGTGATGACAGCATCTGATGCCTCCGCTTCAGATCTCCCAGGAAAAGTGTAACAATGGGCCCCATTACTTGTCTGTACGTTGCCCCTACCATGTTGTGTCGTAGTGGCTCCAGTTTGCCCATCACCTCTGCCGTTGTGGTGACCACCATTACCTGGACCACCACGTCCTCCAGAAAAGCGGCCTCTACCATGACCACCCCTACCTCTAGCTATTGGGGTTCTGTAACTCTGTTTTGGACAATTTCTCCTAATATGTCCAATCTTCCCACATCCATAACAATATCTGGAGTCCGGCATAGCTCTCTCAGAGTAGTGTTGACCGTTCTGAGGTGGACCCCCAACTACAGTCTGTAGTGAAGACTGAATTGGTCGAACTGAGTAACCTCCGGAACTCTGTCCTCTAGAGTAGGAACCATTGAACTCACCTCCCTTTCGAAACCTTTTCGATGTCAATGTCGTGGTGAAGTCGTCTGGCTTCAATCATTCCACCTCTATCACAAAGTCTACCACCTCTTGGAAGGATTTTGTCGTTGCCGCTATCTGTAAGGCCGAAATCCGCAACTCTGACCTCAACCCCTTCACAAAACGGCGAATCCGTTCTTGTGGACAGAAACAGAGTTGAGTGGCATACCTAGATAATGCACGAAACTTAGCCTCATAGGCGTTAACCGTCATCCTTCCTTGCTCTAGACTCAAGAACTCATCCCTTTTTCTATCTCTCAAAGTCCTTGGGATATACTTCTCCATAAACAAGCTAGAGAATGATTCCCAAGTCATAGGTGGTGCCTCTGTTGGTTGACACTCAACATGTGACCGCCACCACATTTTGGCGTTCCCTTGAAACTGATAACTCACGAACTCCACTCAAAACCGTTCTACGATACCCATCTTGTGTAGTAGCTCATGACAATCAACCAGGAAATCGTAAGCATCCTCAGATTCTGCACCCTTAAAGACTGGAGGTTTCAATTTCAAGAACATACTGAAAAGTTCATGCTGATCATTTGTCATAATAGGCCCAGTAGTCAGACGAGGAAATGTGCCTATTTCCAATGAGGCATCCATACGAGGAGCCCTAGTGGCTGCATGTTGTACCTCTGGAACCGGAGGTGTTGGTGCAGAAAACACCGGAGGTGCCTGACCCTGATCAGATAAACCGCTAAGATAGGCCAGAACCTGATTAATCATTTCTGGGGTGGGTTGGGGTGGCAATTCCTCATTTTGTACTTGTTCATTCTCCCCTTCCTCACCCTCTCTTATCACCTCCTCGGTCGGTGGAGGGGTCACCGCCCTAGTATCAGATGGGCTAGGTGCTCGTCCTCTTCCTCTAGAGGACGTCCTCCAACGACCTCTACCACGGCCTCTGGCCACCGATCCTTCTCGAGCTACAGCCCCAGTGGCTGGCTCACTCGTTTCTTGTCTTGCCGTTGTTGCTGCTGGTGCGCTCGTTGCTCTAGTTCTAACAATCTGCGAAATAGAGTGAAGATGGTCAGATACAAATTTGTATCACCTAGATACCAATTGGACTCACGTAGTAGCACGAAAGAAAGAATGAAAGAATGGAATTTTCCTAAAGTCTTATAGCCTCTCAAAAAAAGTAAAGGTGTCCCCCTACCGTTCCTTAAGACTCTACTAGACTCGTTCTTGTGTGATGAGACCAATGAACCTAATGCTCTGATACCAAGTTTGTCACGACCCAAATTGGGGACGCGACTGGCACCCACATTTACACTCCTATGTGAGCGAACCAACCAAATTAACCCTTAACATTTCAACATATATCAACATAAAATAATGCGGAAGACTTAAACTCATTAATAAAACAATTCAAAACTATTATTATTATCCCCAAAATCTGGAAGTCATCAACACAAGAACATCTATGATCAAATTACTATCTAAGAATGTCTAAGAAGCTAAAAATACATAAGAAGCTAGTCCATGCCGGAAGTCAAGGCATCAAGACTTGAAGAAGAAGATCCAGTCCAAGCTAGAAGCATTAGCTCACCCTGAGATCCGGTATGACGAAGACAGGCTCGAATTTCTGTTGAGTTGAAGTTGCGGAACGTTTGCTGCATTACACAAATAACAAAGAAGAAAACATAAAAGTAGGGGGTCAGTACAACCACAAGTACTGAGTAGATATCATCGGCCAACTCAAAATAGAAGATAATATATATCAAGTAATATTATAAATCAACTATAACTCAACATGTAGCAACAACAAGTACTATAATCATCAACAAGTACCATCAAGTTCATCCATGAGGCTCAAGCCTCCATACCATACTCATTTGGGAATTAAGTTTATTAGATTGAGTATATTTATCATCTTTAAAAATTCATTATCTTTCTTCCTCTTGTGTCGGTACGTGACACTCCGATCCCCCACCACTATGTGTCGGTACGTGACACTCCGATCCCCTAATTCTACGTGTCGGTTTGTGACACCCGATCCCCTATATGTGTCGGTACGTGACACTCCGATCCCCTATATGTGTCGGAACGTGACACTCCGATCCCCTATATGTGTCGGTACGTGACACTCTGATCCCCTAATTCTACGTGTCGGTTCGTGACACCCGTCCCACTAATACTATGTGTCGGAACGTGACACTCCGATCCACTAAGACTATGTGTCGGAACGTGACACTCCGATCCACTAACCTCAGTCTATCCGTTCATCAAGCCTTCTCTATACCAAGGCATCACCAATCCCATTACTTTAATTCATAAAGCCTTCTTTTATACCAAGGCATCATCATTAATAACGTAGATTAAAGTTACTTTCAAGATTTGGGATTCAATGGTTTTCATCATGCTTGTTTTATCAAAATCACATAATCATATTCATGCAAGCATACAATTAAGCATATAGACAGGTTTATAATACCATTAATACATATCATTCACTATTAAGAGTTCACTATGATTATCGTAAAAACCATAACCTACCTCCACCGAAGAATTGGAATCAACAAGCAATTTCCCAAGCTTTGATATTCCCTCTGCCTCTTGATCGATCAATTTATCTCCCTCTTTGTTCTTTCTATTTTCTTTATTCAAACCCTCTTTCTTTTACCCTAATTAACATATAATTAAGTGTAAAAGATGGCAATAATACCTCACTAATTAACCCAAAGTTACCTTTTTATCCCTCAAGAATTTGAGTTATTAATATAAACCCACGATATCTATAATTAAGGAAAGAATAGTTCAAAACGTCCCTTAAAACGTGTAAAGAAATCCGATTCTGCCTGGGATTCGCGCAACCTGTGACGGCCCGTCGTGCCTGCGACGGTCCGTCACGCATGTCGTCGCAGCCTCTTAGAACTCAAGTGGACTGTGACGGTCCGTCACACCTGTGACGGTCCGTCCTGCACTTCCGTCATGACGATCAGAGACTCATTCCCTGTACCAAATTCTCAAAAGTTGAAGTGTTTTGCAACGGGAGCTCACGACGGTACGTTGTAGCTATGAAAGCCCGTCCTGCAGGTCCGTCACAGATTACAGAGAGTCGATTTTAATGCTCAATTTTCAGAATTCTAAGTGTTTTGGAACGAGACACCTCGACGGTCCGTCGTTCCCACGATGGCCCGTCGTGGTATCCGTCGTCTCACCTAGTTTTTCCCGAAATAAAATCTGCTGCTTAAAACGACTAAACAGGTCGTTACACTC
Source organism: Solanum peruvianum (assembly GCA_027705065.1). Classification (NCBI taxonomy): domain Eukaryota; kingdom Viridiplantae; phylum Streptophyta; class Magnoliopsida; order Solanales; family Solanaceae; genus Solanum; species Solanum peruvianum. Next base: position 25,252,681 of record JAKWJD010001762.1, on the reverse strand, counting down.
CCGGTTAGCTTAGGTCGTCCTTGATTGTCCTTGAGTAGTGATGACTTGTGCTTGTCTAGTATTGGCTTGGCCATTAGGATAAAGTCTACCCTTATGTACCCAACAGTTAAAACAAGAGGATTCATCGTAGCTTGATCATCATGACCAACTTGTTTAACAGTAAGGACTTCGAGTATCATATCCTATTATCACAATAAAAGGATTAGAAGCTAAGGTCACGTAACGTCAGGACTCTAGAGAAAAAGATATTGGATTTTCGAGAAAAAGAGAGTTTCATGTAACATCCGGGGAGCACCCACTAGACGTAATCGATGTCGTCGTCCTCGAAGAGGACTAAGACTATCCTCTAAGATTACTTCTTTACATTCATAGGTTAAAAACCTGAAGAAAATTTAAAACATTTCTATATATATATTGAGGTTTACATATACTATTGACATACACATAATATATTTATATCGAGTATACATAGAACCTCCGTATAAGAAGATAACATAGTTTATGCTTGTATTGTACATATATATATATATATATATATATATATATATATATATATATATATATATATATATATTTATATTTATATATATATAGTAGGATTCTTAACAATATAAAAAAATATCTCATCTCATAACCAATTAAACAAGAGTATATCAATTAGACATATCCTATACATAATTGTAATAAATCCACATATAGGCTATAAAAATTTTAGTAACAAAATGAAAAGGAAATAACTAGACGTCTTATAACAACAACAACATCAATAGGCACACAATCGCATTGGCCTCAAAAAGTGAGGACATACCAAAGTTGGATTACTGAGAATTCCAAGTCTTCCTTCAAAGGCGTCTTAAAATACCTTTAATCACCGGAACCTAAAATGTTGGGGAAAATAAAGAAAATGGGGTTAGTACATCATATGTATTATGTATGAGACCATATGCACCCACAACATAGAAATCATGCTGAAAAGGGACTTTTCATCAAAGCTTGCTAATTTACAGTTGAAAATTATTATGCACATTCAAGAACCAATACATGTCTTTAATGTATATTCATTAATTTAAAACAATGTTCAACCATACTATGTCTAGAAAAGTCAATCATGCGTACCAACATACTTGAACAAATAGTCAAGACAACTAAATCATCAATTTGTAACCTCAGCAAGCTTGAATAAGAGTTCAATACATCCTAACCAAAGCAAGACAATTTTCATGAACCCTCATTAAGTCAACTAGTGCAATGACTAAGCAAAGCCAAATAATTTTTACACAATCAAGAAAACCTAACACGAACCATAACTAATGTCAAACTTCACATATCATATTTTTTAGAGTACATAACATCATACTTTAGATATATTGACCAAACACATCTTAAATAAGTGAACTCAACATGATATAGTACCGTCAAAATTAAAGATCATCATTCAAATTTATAATAATATACATCTATAAGAACATCCTCCTAAGATTCCCAGGTCACTATTGCAATGTATAGGTTGAGTCCTACACCCAACCTAGACTAAACTACACCCCTTAGGTAATCCTAGTTAGAGTTCATTCATTAGTTCAATTTAACTTTTGGGAATATCTGGCCTAAACAAACATAGATCACATGAGCTAATATGGAATCCGAATTCATGGAACCCTACAATGAAAAAAGGTGTACTACTTGCCAAGGTAGTATAATAACATGAACATAGAAACTATGTAGATCCAATAACAATATTCTAATGACGGAATGGATGATTCTCATGAGTGAAAGGTGTTCCTTCAAATCTCATGAGTACGTTAGTGATTCTACCTTCCCTATTTGTGAAGGGACACTCGTCACTTTAGTTCAATCGGTGATGCCATAAAGTCCCTTTTTGGAACTTCTTTAAGACCTTTATTAATAATCATAGCATAGGGTAGGTCATAGGGCCTATACTTTATATACTCATCATCATAGATCAATAAGAATTGTATGACTATTTTCCTTTAATAACAATTATTACATGTGAGGTTAGAACATTTAAATAATCATTCATGATAAGGTTGTAACAGCCTAAAATGAACTACGGCGCGATCGAGCTTGGTGATTGTTTCTTGAGTATATTTTATGATAAATTGAGTTATAATGATGTTCTTAGGCAGTGTGTTATTTTTTGTTAAGTTTGGAAGTCAAATGCCCAAGAACGTACATGACGTTCGAAATTGTGTCGTAGAAACTGTTCATGTATCCTGATGTGTTCCACAAGGGTCCCTAGAAGAGGATCCCATCGAATGGAAACAAGTTGCGAAGCAATGACCAAATGAAGGACACAAGGGACAGACCTTTGGCCGAACAATGGCCTGTCATTCTTGTGTGTCGATTCTCCATGCAAGGTAGGATATTTTTATAAGGGTTGAGATAATTAAACATCGACATATCCCTAATAGCGGGTTTTCAATTGGATCAGTTTGTGCTGCCTTGGGTTAGGGTGTTGGGTAAATTCACCCCAAGTCTTTTAAGGACCTTGGTAGTTTGTTTTACGATTTTTTAGGTATAGTAAAGTGTTTCAAACCCTAAGACCTAAGTTTAGAATTTATTTCCTAAATCGTAAAACCTTTCTCCCTTAAAAGACTCTCTCTAGTCACCATGGAAACAAGAATTCAAGATGGGACAGAAGGGGTTGTTGGTGGTAGAGTTCTTCATCAAAACTCATTGGGGTTTAATATATGAGATATATGGTAGTCATGCTTGAAATCTTTTCAATTCAAGGAGCCCCTTTCTAAGAAATAACAAAAATAATTTTCCAACCCTGACTTTTTCTATCTTTGCCTCTAAGTATGCGTCTTCCATGAAAATATTTCTAATGTTTCAAATATTAGTTTGTGATCTCAATCCTAAATCTTCAATGAAATAATGTTAAAGATTTTTATTAAATTTTGGCTTAAGAAATGGGTTGAATAAGCATAATATTGTAGTCTTTGAGTTTTTGTTAGATTTTATTGATACCGTTGTTTAGCTACTTCCCTAAAGGCTATATTATGATGAATTGTTTAAGGAATTATTATTGGTGATGAAAGCTTGTATTAAAGTTTAAGTTGTTTATTTTGTTTAGCCTTAAATACAAAATTTTCTTGAGAGGTATGGTCCACCTTTGGTGGCAATGTTTACTTGTTATTGGTGTGAATGTGAAGCTATTTATGAATTGTGAATGAGGACTTGAAGGAATGTTATGCGAAGTAAGATGATAATGATGTTATTCTTGATAAATGTGCTTTATGAAGCGAATTATGTGAAGTAACTGGAGAGTATGCCTAAATGAATTACATGATTATATGAAGTATGTACAAGTGCGTGATGTGTTGAATAATGGTCTAAGAATGAATATACTTTCATGCAAATAAAATTATTGATGTGAAACGTGTGGTCACATGTAGTGACACACATTTAGTAAATGAATGAATGAAGTTAAGGAAAGTGATTGAAAAGGGTATTTTTGGGGTTTACACACATTGTGAGTTAAGATGAAGTGTTTCGTAACAGTCTCAATACCTCGTAAGAGATTTCTACTGTAGGTTGGAGGATGGATAACCATTGTTACTTGAGATGGTGTGTACAAAATTTATCCTTTACCTTTAGTAATGAATGTTGAGAATCCATGGGGAGCTATGCTTAGCACCGAGAGGATATGACGAATGGGTGGCTACAGTTTGTGAGTTGAGAAGTTGTATTACAATGTACCTCTTGAGAAGAGTACTCCTTGCAAGAAGAGAATGAGTTACTTAGTAGAAATCTCCTTATCCCTTAAATATGCGCCCACATAGTTATAGCTATAGGGAAAGCCATGTAAAAGCTAAGAGAAAACATATCACTCTAGGCAAGTGGGGGGATCATTCTCCAATAAGGAAAGTATCGGGATTCAATGTTTAGATCTCAAGGTCTCTGTAAGGTACGCTAACCCCCCACAAATGTAATGGACGTACTAAGTCATCTAAAAGAGTGTACTACTTAGGGTAGGTAGTGGAATGAGAAGTTATCTATCCATTAGACTAGGTAGGCATTTCGAAAGGGGAGTCTTGGTGAGTCTTATGTGAATTGAATGAGCTAAGACTTCTAAAAGAGTGTACTTCTTAAGATAGATGGTGGAATGGGACGCCATCTATTCATTTAACTAAGTAAGCATTCCGAAAGGGAATTGTTGGCATGTCTTATGTCTTATTTGTGTGCCATTCTAATGTCTTGTAATAGACTGGTGACTTGTTCTCCCGAGTGGAGTAAGCATAACATGTGTAGTCTTAGGGATCACCTAGGTTTGTATTGAAGGAGGAGTATGGGTGTTTCCTTCATGTCTTACTTTTGTGAGTGTTAGGATAACATGGGTTAGAGAAACTCCAGGTGTAATATGTTCACATACTCTTGGAAATACCTTGGGAAATCATTGTTTTGAGAATTAGTTAGTTTACTGTAAATTAAAAAAAAATTCACCGTAACATATGGAAGTTTACCTAATATGCTCCCCTTTGCTAAAAAATTGGGAATCCTTTTCTAAGTGTTAAATGATGTTTCTTATGTTGTTTTTCTTGTATATTCATGAAGGTTATACTTATTTTTCATTAAATCTTATTTTACAATAATGTCCCTTTCTGCCTGTTTTTGCATATGCCATACATTGTACATTGTATTTTACTAACCGCATACTTTTCTACACTTAATAAGTATAGGTTGGGCAATTTTGAAGTCTGGGAGACATGATTTGGAAATATTCTTTTAAGACTAAGTATGTGCTCATACATTCAAGGGATAGTCATATTTCCTAGTTTTTATTCCAAAGATTTATTATGTATTTTACATTTAATGTAAACGGGTCGTGTCCTTAAGAAATTTATAACGTGCCGTTAAGTTATTTTGTGTAGACGATATCAATCCTTCACTTTTATGATAGATGTTTTATTTATAAATCTATTTGCGAAAAGTTTTAATTCCACGCTACCTTTCATGTATTATGTAATGAATGATAGCTAAGGCTTGTACAAGACCTCCGAAAGGTCATGTATGCAATTGCTCCGACCCATGGGTTCTCCCTAACTTCTAGGGGTACTTTCGGGTTGTTACTTAGGCATATTGGTATGTTATCGCCATCCTTATACCATTTAAATCATAGACAACATCTCACAAACTATAGTCAAGACATTTCAATTCGACATCAATGCAACCCTATCAATCTTAACATAAGGTATACTTCAATACAACATCATGACTTTATCACAAGTAACCATAATTGAAGTAAACAGTTGAGATCATGAGACTTACCCCAATATTCTTCACAAAATTATCTGGTCCCTCTATTCGGAGGACCGAATCCTTCCGTACAGAACATATATATTCTCTTACAGTATATATTGATTTTTTAACAACGTTCTGTTTAAAATCGAAATGTTAGCTGGAATGTGCATCAAGGTATTACCATCGACCATTTTATATTAAACCCAACAATGGTTGTAATACCGTCACATTATATTAAAAAAACATAATACTCAAGTCAATTGAGTCACTACACAACAATCCATCGTTATTTCATAGCTTAAGATAATAGACCTAGGAACAGTTCACGATCTACTTCACAACGTAGGTCAATTACTCAAGAACAAGCCCAATAGGGTTAAAATACATCAAAAAATATTCATAATTTGACATAATAGCAACATAGCATAGTAATTCACACATTAACCAAGTCAATTATACCAATACTACTCAATTCAATTCAAGACCACAACCTAGGAATAAAGGGAAAATGTCATCTTCTACAAACTATACCAATGCATAAAAAAGTAACATAATTGAGTTATAATACATGTTAATCTACTAATAATAACAAAAATAAATCATTAACAAAGAAATTCAAAAGATCAATTTCGTATTGGAAGAAAATCCACATGAATTTCTTATTTTTGATATCATCTTGAAGGAACCCTTTCGGAAAAGAGATCCCAAAGGTGGAAGGAAATCCATACCTTATTGATTGATTAGCTTTAATTGAGAAACTTGAACCTTTATAAGACCACAACCCTCCATAGCTTGTCCTTCTATGGTGTTCTTCTACTTGTGAGAGACAAGAAGGGAGACGAAAGAACAATTGGGTTTTGAAAATTATGAGGGCTTAGGTTTGTTTAATTGGATTAGGGTCCTTATATATATCATTAACTAAGTTTATTATACCTACCTTAACATCTTAGTAATTAAATAACAAACAAATTAATTAATTTGTCAAACTTAAAAATGTGCAGAAAATCAGTAAGCTAACAGACGAAGAATCGACAGACGCCTGTCAGTGAAACGACGACCAAGGGACCAAATGTTCTTTGGTAAATAATTTTAGTCAAAGACTGTCCAAAACAGGCCCTTCCTTGAATTTTTCATAGTTACCATCGATGGTGACCATCAATGCCCCGTCTTTTGGACCACAAGTCGTTGTCTGCAGCTTACAATACCTTTTTGCACCTTTTAGTCCTTGGGGATTATTACCCAGAATTTTAAACAATAAATTAACTCTAATACGTGTTAGATACCTTACCACCAAATTTCATCATTTTCCAACTCGTATAACATAGTAAAATTTTCTAAGGCACACTACCACCTCATTTAATTAGTTTTCGGACGTCATGGACGTTCCTTGACATTTTAATTCAAAAAACATCCTAAATTACCTATATAAATTAAAATATACCTTAAAACATTTACACAACCTTTAAACACTCATGTTCGGATGTAGAACATGTGTTAGACTTTAGGAGTGCTACATTATTTCCTCCTTGGGAATATTCTTCCCCGAATGATACTAAAATCTTTTGCAAGGAATAGAATCAAGACTAGCATCCCAACAAAAAACAATACATTATAATATGAGTTACAATATCAATAATGAAATTCAAATATAGCAATGCACAACTTCAGTTACTTCAAATAAATCTCAACATCACAATATTAGGAATCTCCTTCTCACCACCACATGATCTCAACATATGATTAAGGAGTAAATTATGCAAATTCTAAACCTATTAACATGGTCAGTATAATTTCATAAAGATTCACCATATCTGTATGCACCACATAACTCAAAACTATAAGAATTTCAAATTTTCAAGTCAATGGGCATAACTTCACTATAATATCACTACAATTAGAACATTATTGCAAAACCTCAACAATAATCAAAGCAACTTAATATTTACTTATTATTTTCATTGTTAAAAAGAACAACTAACCATTAGGTAAGAAATGCTGATAACAGGACATCATTTTAGCCTCGGACTCTCATGTAGCTTACTCAAGTATGTGGTTTCTCCATAACACTTTTACGGAGGCCAACTTTTTTTTCCTCAACCTCCTCACATGATGATCAATGATTTCAACCATAACAACCTCAAAATAGAGGTTATCCTTCACACCAAGACCCTCAATAGGAAAAATAGACTCGGAAATAGTGATTTACTTCTTAAGCATGGAAACGTGGAAAACCGGATAGACTGAACATAGTTCATTAGAGAGTTTCAACTCATAAGAAACGTTATCGACAATCTGCAAGATTTCATAGGGACACACATAACAAGCACATAATTTCCCTTTCTTGCCAAATCTAACAACCCCTTTCACAGGAAATTTTTTTAGATACACTTTATAAGCGTCTTCAAACTCTAAATCCCTTCTCCTATGATAAGCATAAGATTTTTGCCGACTCTACACTGTTTGGAAACGATTCCTTATGATATGAACTTTATCTAAGGTCTTATTGATCAAATTGTGACCAAAAAGCAATGACTCAATATCAAACCACCCAATGTGAGATCTACACCTCCAACCATATAAAGTTTCATAAGGAGCCATAGATATAGATGAATGAAAATTATTATTATATGAGAACTCAAACAAAGGCAAATGTTCATCCAAATTTCCTTAAAAGTTAATGATACATGCTCTAAGAAAATCTTCAAGAATTTGAATATTCCGCTCTGTTTGACCATCCATTTAAGGAATAAAAATAGTGCTTTACATTATTTTAGTACTCAAACCTTTTTTAAATAATCTCCAAAATATTTGTGTAAATTGAGCGCCTCTATCCGATATGATGGACAAATGAACACCATGAAGACTCACAATCTTGTGAATATAGATACTTGAAAAATCTTCTACCGTATAAGTAAACTTAACTAGAATAAAGTGAGCGGATTTGGTCATTTCATCAACTACCAAACATAAAGAGTCATATTTATTTATAGTTTTAGGAAAACCAACTAAAAAATCAATGTAAACATCTTCCCACTTCAAAGAATTAATTTGGATTTCTTGTAGTTAACCACTAAACTTTTCTTGCTCGACCTTAACTTGTTGTCAATTGGGACTCTTTTAAAAAAACTTTGCAATATCCCTATTTAAGTAATCCCACCAAAAAACTTCTCTAAGGTCATGGTATATCTTTGTAGAACCCCGATGAATAGAGTAATGGGCCCCATGAGCTTCCTCAAGGATCCTACTCCTGGAATCATCAACATTTGTAACATACAATGGTCCCTGATACCTAAGAACACCATCACCACTTTGGGAGAATGACTCATTCATCTTTCAAAAAAAAATTCTTTCAACTCCATCAATGATTGATTAAGGTGTAGCTTAGACTACACCTCAACTTCCAAAGATAATTAGAAGTTATGATGTACCACCATACAACCATTTGGATAAACTGCAGTTCGAACCCCTACACGGTCCAACCTATGAACATCTTTAACTATTTTTCACATGTATTCTTCCTCATGGGAAACACGTCTGATAGACAAACACCTTAGAGCATCCACTACCACATTAACCTCGTTGTTGTTACACCTCAAAATGGACTAGGTGAAGCTAGATCTTACATAAGTGTTAAGAGTTGGTATATAATGTTTGGAAGATTTTGGAGGTGAAACGCCCAAGTCGTCATGAAATTAGCGAAGTAAAACTAGTGTATCGTAGTCCTTTGTAGTATAGTTTTGGAGGATTGTTTGAGGGTGAATGAGTATATATGGTTCCTATACATGGACTTACTTTTAAAAGGGACTAAAATTCCAAGAACCAAATCCCGGGGACTAGACTATGGTTCCCCAAGGAAAACCCAAACATAGGCTAGTGAATATGCCGGGCAGCCTATATTTTGTAGTTGTTGGGCGACACGGAGCCATCACGCAATGGATATTTTTTCTCTACAACGTGGCCACATCACGAACACTACTGTCCCAAAATAGTTTCCTGAACCAAGAATCAATAATGTCTCCGTGACGCGCAGTAAATGCCCACATTTGGTTGTGTCGTTTTTAAGTTATATTTGAGTTGGATAAAATATCTAATAGTTGCACGAATCTTTTGGTATTATTTATGGGAACTTTAGGGCTTAATAATGGGATGTTATTTTATATATTTGAAGAGTATTTAAGCAGTGCAATAGCTAATAAGACCCTAGACTTTAAATAAAAAAACCTTACTCTCCCAGAATTCTCCAAAAAAATCACCATTGAAGAGGAAGAGAAATTGGAGTCTATTTTATGACAAATTGATCCAGGTTTGAAGTTGGATTTAAGGCTGTAATATGAGGTATGTGAATCTTATTAATTCATGTATTCTTCCATCCATGAAGCCCCTCTTGTTTCTCTTCAATTGTGAATCCAAAGAACCCCTTTCAAGAGAGGGTTGTAATTGCATTTTGGGTAATGCTTTATTGTGATCCCAATCTAGTGGATATCTATGAATGATGTTTATATGATGATTATATATTGTTTTTAAGGAGTTTTAATTGTATGTTATAGAATTTGAATTTTAAGGCGATCAAGGTGATCTTAGGTCATTAGAGGCTAGATGAAGGAACTATTTTCAATCTTCTTAACTTAATTGTAATCTATGTTAATTGATTATGATTGAATCATCTAGGTATGATTTAATGTATAATTCATTGAATAATATTTTTATTGATGGTATTTAACCTTATCAAATGAATTATGGCTATATTCACCAAGTAATGAAGAACGTGAGAAGAAAGTTAAGGCTAGAAAATCCTATAATATACCTATGAATGATGATATAATGAATTGATGAAAAATAAACCTTAGCACGGTTGTGTTTTTTGTAGACTGAGGATGATTGAATTAAAGTTATAGATTCACTTGAGCATGGAAATATTCTCTAGGACATCCCGCCATGAGAAAAAAAGGTGGAGTAAGGGTTGACAAAAAAATGCTTAACTTAATGTTGATATGAAAAGTGACACGGATAGTCTAGCAAGGGTCCGGAATCCAAGTTTAAAGGAGAGCCTCATCTAGTAGTTGTGATTATTATCCCATCAGGTCACACGAGGCGGGACTACTTCACATAATAGAGTCAAGGTATCCTTATAGAGATGTCTATATTCTTCGAACTTAAACCTGCTTGAGAAGCATCTCAAAATGTTCAAACCAAAATGTGAACTTAGGCATTCCCAAAGGGTATCCCTTTTTATTCATAATGTATGAATGAACGAAGTCATTCCCAAGGGGTATCTCCTAGTGTTCATGATTAAGTGATCAAGACATATCTTAAAAATTATCTTGTAGGATCTGTATATTGAGGAACATAACCCTAATTAAAGAAGTATCTCATAGTGTTCAAAAGATAATGATAGGGGCTAGGATAAAAATTAAGAAATAATAAAGAAAGGATCCAAGAGCAGTACCTTGCATGAATGGTGGTATGGGACATCATAAGTGCATTGCAAAAGGTATAACCTAGGGTCACTAATGAAGAAGATATTGATGAAATAATTGGACTAGAAGATTCCTTTCCTATTATTGTAGACTAAAGATAAGAGAACCTAATTATATGAATTTAAGTAATAAAGAAGCTATGGAGGGCGAACTTATTAAGAATGGTTTAAAGATAAACTTAGTATATAGGGTAGTATGGGCTGATTTATGTGCATTGCATACACGTGTTTTGATAAGAGCAGAAGTAGTACTCTTTAGTATGAACAACTTAGTTCTTAATTATGATAGTGGATTATAACCAAGAATGACCAAAGAGAGGTAGTTCGCTTTGGCAGTAGTATGGTATATTACCTTAGCCTTGCACAAGTACTCTTGGAGGTAGCTTGGTGTATTTTACTTGAGTAAGAAGGACAAGTAAGTAAGTGAGTAAGTGGTGAGTCCTCATAGCTTTGAGGACAAACCTTTATGTTTCTTAATGTCTTTCTTTATGTTTTAGATTTTATGTGGGCTGCGTCCAAATGAATATCGTTCATGTTAAAGTAAGATGGTTTTTGAGACAATGTTATTACAGATTTTTCAGCGCTTTTATGAAATATCTTTCGTTTTATGACTAAAGTGTGATTTTAAATTCCCTCTAATTAAGAATGAAGTTATTTAATGAAGTCAAGAGGCTTGTACAAGACCTCCGAGAGGTCAAGTACATCAGGTTTCAACCCAAGGGTTGCCTTAACATCTAGGGTGTACTTGTGGGTGTGACAGCTGGCGTGATAGAGAACAATCATTTCATATTCTTTCAACAACTCTAACGATCTCCGTTGATGGACATTAAACTTCTTTTGAGTGAATATGGTGCTTATACACATTTACATGAAGCCCATAGAGATAATGCCTTCATATTTTCCAGATAAATACCACAGCTGCTAACTAAAGGTCAGTAGTTGGATAATTCTTTTAATGAACTTTGATTGCTGAAAAGCATTGACTATACATTTTGCATGTTGCATAAGAACACACCCCAACCAGGCTCGGGATGCATCAAAATATACAACAAAAAATGTAGTACACTCCGATAGGGTCAATGATGTTGCGGAAGTAAGACTATCCTTCAACATTTGGGAGCTCTTTTCACATGCCTCTGACCACTCAAATGTCACATTCATTGGGTCAAGGTTGTCAAGGGAGAAGAAAAACCATGACAAACATTCTTTAATAACCGGCTAGGCTAAAGAAACTCCTAATATCCGTAGGATCCAATGGTCTAGGATAATATTTCGCCGCTTCGGTATTCTTTGTATAAACCTATGTAACTTCACTACATATGATATGACAAAGAAATACTACCGACCTCAACAAAAACTCACAGTTTGTATACTTGGCAAACAAATAGTGTTGCTTAAGTACTTGCAAGACCACTCTCAAATGGTGTATGTGTTAACCCTCATTCATTGAATATACCAAGATGTTGTCAATGAAGACAATGACAAATGAATACAGGTAACTTCGAAACACCCTATTCATTAGGTCCATAAACGCCGCCGGAGCATTAGTGAGACCACAGAACTCATAGTGACCATATCTTTTTCGAAATGCTTTCTTTGGAATATCTTCAGCTGTCCCCCTAGGTTGGTGATATTGCAATCTCCAGTCAATCATTGAGAAGTAACTCGCACCTTGGAGTTGATCAAATAATTCATTAATACGAGGGGAGGATACATGTTTTTCAGTTGACCTTTTTGTTGATCGTAATCGGTACAGATTCTAAGGGACCGGTCCTTCTTTCTCATAAACAATACCGGAGCACCCCTGGAGAAATAATTGGTTGAATAAAGCCCTTGTCTAGTAAATCATGGAATTGCGCCTTCAACTCTTTCAATTAGTCCGAAGTCATCTGATTTGTCTCCGGTAGAAAGTTGATACCAAAATAAATTTCGGGTTCGGGAGGATTTACGGGAAGATCATTAGGAAAGACCTTTGGAAATTCCCTTACTACAGGGACTGACACAATGGGAGGAATTTCAGAGATTAAATATGTACTCTTACTATATGTTATAAACACCCTTTAGAGATCATCCTAAAAGATTCAAAATAGAAATGATACGACCTGTAGGAATAGTAATTCCCCTTTCAACTCTAAAAAGCTACTCATTTTTAAAGTTAAACTTCACAAACCTCGTTCAAAAATATATTGAAGCAAAACAAGAATGAACCAATGCACACCCAAAATGACATCAGAATAAAACATGTAAAGTTCTACTAGTTCAACATCAGTAACTTTATTGGAAAAAATTATATGACAATTTCTATACACTCTCTTTTCAACCACCGACTAACCCACCGGAGAAGACTCCATACAAGGTTCATTGAAGATATCGGGAAAATTGAATCTAGTAAAGGAGTAACAAAATGAAAATGTAGCACCGGATCAAGTAAAGAATTTAAATCAATAGAAAATACTTTTAATATACAAGTGCTTATTCTTCGGAGAAGGGAGCATAAAAGGGATTCTTCTTCGGAGCATCATTCGAACTAGTTGCTTGAGCTTGACTACAACCCTTGTCTTGACCATTCACATTAGCGTAATCCCCAACCTTTTTGCCACACTTTACACAACCAAAGAAATTCTCTTGCCCAACGAGGCAATTACCATCACAATGCGGCTCATTTCAACCCTAGGTTCGGAAATCAAAGAAAGAGCGTACTTTAATAACTCAATAAATTTCAAAGAGTAGACAAATACACTCATAACTCCTTGATGAAGGTTGATGAATTATTGTACTTTGGCTTCCCTCTTCTCTCTAGGAAAGAACCTATTAAGAAAAGCCTTCTTCAAAGTCTCCCATGTCACCGGTCCACCTCTCAAAGGCCTATTATATTTTTGTTGATAAAACCATGTTTGGGACACATCTTTGAGTTGGTAAGTGACTAACTGAAATTTCTCACTAGTAGTCAAACCCATATCATAGAGAATCTTGTAGATTTAATTAATGAACTCTTGGGGTTCTTCCTCAACTTTTGACCAATAGAAAGGAGGGGGATTCATTCTAGTGAAATCCCTCAAACGGGAGGAAGGGGTGCCAACATGTTGGTGTCCTCGAGATACCACCTCCTTATTAGCTTGGGCTATCATGTCTTGTGCTTAAATAGTGACGGCTTTTACCTGTGTAGCAATGGACTGGCCCATTTGAAGGAAGGGTGCCCTTATGTCACTATCTGTCCTAGGTGGAGGATTTACCAGAGCTTTTTCACCATCACCAGCTTCTTTCAAGAGGAGGGACTTGATTACTTGGGGGAGGAACTCCCGCATTGGCAATTTCCTCATCAAGTCTTCGAGCAGTATTTCTTCGAGTATTCATTGAGTATAATAACAATAAAAGGATTATATTCTAAGGGCACCTAGATCCAAGAATCAAGAGGCATGATATTGCATTTCCATGAAAGTGAGAGTTTCGTAAGATTCATATATTTTCCGATTTGTATCTTTGGTGCACTTCACAACTTTGAGTAAGAAATTAATTAGGAATGGTTTAATTATACATCGACTCTAAAGATATTCACTCTCATGCTATGATACAAAATTTCACAAATCCGGGGAGCACCCATTAGACGTAACTGGCGGCGGCGTCTTCAGTGAGGACTAACACTAGCCTCTTATCTTAAATCATTACATTCATAATTTTTAAATGGGGAAAAATATAAAATTCTTCAATATCTATCTTGAAATTTGAATAGACCTCTCAAATACATATAATATATTAATATCGAGAACACATAGACCACTCTTATACAAACATTATATATATATATATGATTATACATAAAATACTTAACATAGTCTTAAAAGGATGTCTCATCTCATAACAATCTAAGCAAGAGTATATCAATTGGGAATATGCCATACATAAGTTTAATGAAGCCACATATAGGATATACGATCTTTAGTACTCAAATGAAAAGGAATGAACTAGAATTCTGAAAACTAAAAAAATATAAATAGCTTGATAGTGGCATAGAACTCGAAAATTGATGACCAACCCAACTTGGATGTGTGAGACTTCTATGTCTTACCTCAATGTTTTCTCAAAATTACTTCAATGAACGGAACATAAAATTTTGGGGAAAAGTGAGAAAATGTGGTTACCACATCACATGTACTAAGTGTGAGACCATATTCACGCACAACATAAATTCATACTAGAAACGGACATTGCATTAACACATGATATTTTACATTTGAAAAGCCTTATGCATATTTAAGGACGAATACAATTCATTAATGCATATTCATTAAGTCGAGATCATGCTCATCACAAGAACAACAATACCCACATCACATATACTAAGTGTGTGACCATATGATTATACATAATAGAAATAATTCTAAAAAGAGACATTCCATTAAAGAAATCATAATTTACGATTGAGAAGCATTATGCACATTCAAGAACGAATACAAGTCATTAATGCATATTCATTAAGTCAAAACAATGTTCAACACATTACCATCAATAATTATTCTAGACAATTCAACAATGAATACCAACATAATTTAGCACATAATAAAGAAAACTCTATAATCATCTTATAACCTCAACAAGAATGAATAAGAGTGTCACGACCAAAATCGTGGACGCGACTGGCACCCACATTTACCCTCCTATGTGAGCGAACCAACCCATCTAAACCTTAACATTTCAAGATATATCAACAGAAAATAATGCGGAAGACTTAAACTCATTAATAAAACAATTCAAACTATTATTAATATCCCCAAAATCTGGAAGTCATCATCACAAGAACATCTATGATCAAATTACTAAACTAAAAATGTCTAGGAAACCAAAACAACTAAAAGCTAGTCCATGCCGGAAGTCAAGGCATCAAGACTTGAAGAAGAAGATCCATTCCAAGCTAGACGCGTTAGCTCACCCTGAATTTCCGATGGAGTGAAGACTGGCTAGATCTACTGTTGAGTTGAAGTTAACGGAACGTTTGCTGCATTTTACAAATAACAAAGAAGAAAACATAGAAGTAGGGGGTCAGTACAACCAGAAGTACTGAGTAGATATCATCGGCCAACTCAAAATAGAAGATAATATATATCAATAATAATGTAAATCAACTACAATACTCAACATGTAGCAATAACAATATTAATTCATCAATAAATACAACCGAGTTCACACATGAGGACTCAAGCCTCAATACCATACTCATTTGGGAATTAAGTTCATTAGATTGAGTGTATTCATTATCTTTCAAGATTCATTATCTTTCTTCCTCTTGTGTCGGTACGTGACACTTCGCTCCTCTATTTCTATCCTGGTGCCGGAACGTGGCACTCCGATCCTCATATACTATCCTGGTACCGGAACGTGGCACCCGATCCATATACTATCCTGGTGTCGGAACGTGACACTCCGATCCTCATATACTATCCTGGTGTCGGAACGTGACACTACGATCCTCATATAGTATCCTGGTACCGGAACGTGGCACCCGATCCATATACTATCCTGGTGTCGTAACGTGACACTCCGATCCTCATATTCTACCCTGGTACCGGAACGTGGCACCCGATCCCCTAATTCATCAAGCCTTCTTTTACACTAAGGCCTCATCATTAACAAGTGAATTAGGGTTCTTTCAAGATTTGGGATTCAATAGCTTCCTCATGCTTAGTTTATCACAATTTCATATTCATATTCATGCAAGCATACAATTAAGCATATAGAAGGGTTTACAATACTATCAATACATATCATTCGCTATTGAGAGTTCACTACGAATATCTTAAAATAACCATAACCTACCTCCACCGAAGAATTGATCAAGCAAGAATTTTCCCCAAAGCTTTGCTATCCTCTTCGTTTTCTCTCTTTCTCGTTCAATTCCCTCTCTCTCTCACCCTCCCACACTAACGGATCTGTCCCAGGCTTGGCTAACGTCACCGTTTTAGCATTACAATCCAAGATCGCAAAATTTGGAGAAAGCCAAGTCATACCCAGAACTACATCGAAGTCACCCATTTCTAAAATAACCAAGTCTACATAAGTGTTGCTCCCCACAAAATTCACCAAACAAGACCTATATACCTTTTCAACTACCATAGACTCACCCACCGGAGTAGAAACACGAATAGGCATGTCAAGTAATTCACAATGCAAATTTAGACCATTAGCAAATGATGAAGATACATATGAAAACGTGGAGCCAGGGTCAGATAATACAGATGCCATGCAATCACAAACCAAAAGATTACCTGGGATAACAGCATCAGACGCCTCCGCTTCAGATCTCCCAGGGAAAGCGTAACAATGGGCCCTATCACCAGTCTGTCCGTTGCCCCTACCATGTTGTGTCGTAGTGGCTCCCATTTGCCCATCACCTCTGCCGTTGTGGTGACCACCATTACCTCGACCACCACGCCCTCCAGAATAACGGCCTCTACCATGACCACCTCTACCTCTAGCTAGTGGGGCTCTGTAACTCTGGTTTGGACAATACCTCTTAATGCGTCCAATCTCCCCACATGCATAACATTCTCTGGGTTCACGCATCGGCCCCTCAGAGAAGTGTTGACCGGTCTGAGGTGGACCCCCAACTACAGTCTGTAGTGAAGACTGAATTGGTCGAACTGAGTAGCCTCCAGAACTCTGTCCTCTAGTATATGAACCGTTAAACTCACCTCCCTTTCGAAACCTCTTTGATGTCGAAGTTGTGGTGAAGTCATCTGACTTCACTCCTTCCACCTCTATCACAAAGTCTACCACCTCTTGGAAGGACGTTGCCGTTGCCGCTATCTGTAAGGCTGAAATCCGCAACTCTGACCTCAACCCCTTCACGAAACGGCGAATCCGTTCTTGTGGACTGAAACAAAGTTTGGTGGCATACCTTGATAATGCACGGAATTTGGCCTCATATGCGTTAACCGTCATCCTACCTTGCTCGAGACTCAAGAACTCATCCCTTTTTCTATCTCTCAAAGTCCTTGGGATATACTTCTCCATAAACAGGGTAGAGAATGATTCCCAAGTCATAGGTGGTGCCTCTGTTGGTTGACACTCAACATGTGACCGCCACCACATTTTGGCGTTCCCTTGAAACTGATAGCTCACGAACTCAACGCCAAACCGTTCTACTATACCCATCTTGTGTAGTAGCTCATGACAATCAACTAGAAAATCGTAGGCATCCTCTGATTCTGCGGCCTTAAAGACTGGAGGTTTCAATTTCAAGAACTTACTGAAAAGTTCATGCTGATCATTTGTCATAATAGGCCCAGTAGTCAGACGTGGAAATTTGCCTATTCCCAACGATGCATCCATGCGGGGAGCCATAGTAGCCGCATGTCGTATCTCTGAAACCGGAGGTGTTGGTGCAGAAACCACTGGAGGTGCCTGACCCTGATCGGATAACCCGCTAAGATAAGCAAGTACCTGGTTGATCATCTCTGGGGTAGGTTGGGTGGCATTTCCTCATTTTGCACTTGCTCGTTCTCCCCTTCCTCACCCTCTCTTATCACCTACTCAGTCGGTGGAGGAGTCACCGCCCTAGTATCAGAGGGGCTAGGGGCTCGTCCTCTTCCTCTAGAGGACGTCCTCCCACGACCTCTTGCCGCTGCTCTTCCTCGAGCTAAAGCCCCAGTGGTTGGCTCAGTCGTTTCTTGTCTTTCCGTTGTAGCTGCTGGTGCGGTCGTTGCTCTAGTTCTAACCATCTGCGAAATAGAATGAAGATGGTCAGATACCAATTTGTATCACCTAGATACCAATTGGACTCAAGTAGTAGCACGAAAGAAGAATGAAAGAATGGAATTTTCCTAAAGTCTTATAGCCTCTCAAAGAAAAGTAATGGCGTCCCCCTACCGTTCCTTAAGACTCTACTAGACTCGTTCTTGTGTGATGAGACCAATGAACCTAATGCTCTGATACCAAGTTTTGTCACGACCCAAATCGTGGACGCGACAGGCACCCACATTTACCCTCCTATGTGAGCGAACCAACCAATCTAAACCTTAACATTTCAAGATATATCAACAGAAAATAATGCGGAAGACTTAAACTCATTAATAAAACAATTCAAACTATTATTAATATCCCCAAAATCTGGAAGTCATCATCACAAGAACATCTATGATCAAATTACTAAACTAAAAATGTCTAGGAAACCAAAACAACTAAAAGCTAGTCCATGCCGGAAGTCAAGGCATCAAGACTTGAAGAAGAAGATCCAGTACAAGCTAGACGCGTTAGCTCACCCTGAATTTCCGATGGAGTGAAGACTGGCTTGATCTACTGCTGAGTTGAAGTTGACGGAACGTTTGCTGCATTCCACAAATAACAAAGAAGAAAACATAGAAGTAGGGGGTCAGTACAACCACAAGTACTGAGTAGATATCATCGGCCAACTCAAAATAGAAGATAATATATATCAATAATAATGTAAATCAACTACAATACTCAACATGTAGCAATAACAATATTAATTCATCAATAAATACAACCGAGTTCACACATGAGGACTCAAGCCTCAATACCATACTCATTTGGGAATTAAGTTCATTAGATTGAGTGTATTCATTATCTTTCAAGATTCATTATCTTTCTTCCTCTTGTGTCGGTACGTGACACTCCACTCCTCTATTTCTATCCTGGTGCCGGAACGTGGCACTCCGATCCTCATATACTATCCTGGTACCGGAACGTGGCACCCGATCCATATACTATCCTGGTGTCGGAACATGACACTCCGATCCTCATATACTATCCTGGTGTCGGAACGTGACACTCCGATCCTCATATACTATCCTGGTACCGGAACGTGGCACCCGATCCATATACTATCCTGATGTCGGAACGTGACACTCCGATCCTCATATTCTACCCTGGTACCGGAACGTGGCACCCGATCCCCTAATTCATCAAGCCTTCTTTTACACTAAGGCATCATCATTAACAAGTGAATTAGGGTTATTTCAAGATTTGGGATTCAATAGCTTCATCATGCTTAGTTTATCACAATTTCATATTCATATTCATGCAAGCATACAATTAAGCATATAGAAGGGTTTACAATACTATCAATACATATCATTCGCTATTGAGAGTTCACTACGAATATCGTAAAATAACCATAACCTACCTCCACCGAAGAATTGATTTAGAATGAATTTTCCCCAAAGCTTTGCTATCCTCTTCGTTTTCTCTCTTTCTCGTTCAATTCCCTCTCTCTCTTGTCTAACTTAATAATATGCAGAAATGTAGTGAGCTAAAAGAAGCAGCCTCAACAGATGGCCCGTCTGTCATACACAGCCAAGGGACCAACAGTCCTGTTGGTCTTTCATTTTTGTCTTAGAATGTACAAAACAGGCCCTCATTGAATTTGGATAATTGACGATCGACGGTAGCAATCGTAGCCCTGTCGCTTGGACCACGAGCCGTCTCCTGCAACATTCGTTGGAAAGAAGTCTTGGCTAACTTTTGCTAAATTGCAAGGTTCCACTTTAAGGGTCCTTTTCTGGTGTTTTGGGAGTCGTACCTAGACGTTTTGACTATAAACTAACTGTTATACGTGTTATACACCTTACAACAAAATTTCAGCATTTTTTGACGCCTAAAACGTAGGCAAAAAGGCTAACGAACAATAGAATCTCATTGAACTAGTTTTCGAACGTCATGGACGTTCCTTGACATTTTAATTCAAAAACTTCCTGTAGGTCTTATATACATTAAAATCGACCTTAAAACAGTGACACAACCTTCTAACACTCATGTTAGGATCTAGAACACGTCTTAGTCTTTTTGAGTGTCATATTTCCAAGCATCATATAGTTTCCTAATCATAAGTGAGGCACGCTTCACAATTTCGAATGAATCTACATCTACGTTATTAAATGAGACATCAACTATAAAGATAGTGAACATCATGCAATGATACCAAATATTTCACATCCGGGGAGCACCCCCTAGATCTAACCGACGTCATGGTCCTCGAAGAGGACTAAGACTACCCTCTTAGCTTAAATAATTACATTAATAGGTTAAAAATGCAAAAAATTTAAAACTTTTCTTCTATAAACTGGAGGTTTACATAGACTTCTTGCATACACATAATATATAGTCATATCAAGTATACATAGATCCTTCGTATAAGAAGATTTTGTCATCTTCTACTTTTATTGCACATATAAATATATATAAGATATATCATAGTCTTAAAACAAGATATCTCATCTCCTAACTATCCAAACAAGAGTATAACAATTGGTCATAGCCCATACATCAATAAAATAAAAGCCACATTTAGGCCACACAATCATTAGTACTCAATTGAAAGGTAATGAACATATTATCTTGATAACTTATCAACATCCAAAGCTAAAAAGTGTTATAGTCCTCGAAATATTGAGGACCTACCAAACATGGAATATAATAATCAAAGTCTTCTTTCAAAAGTCGTCACAAGCCCTTCAACAATTGTGATATAAATTGTTGGAAAAAAAGGGAGAAAATGGGGTTAGCACATCACTTGTACTAAGTATGGGAACATATGCACACACAACATAAAATCATGTCAAAATGGGACATTTCAATAAAGTATGCAATTAACTTTTAAAAGACGTGTTCACATTCAAAAACCAATACAAGTGAATCATAGATATTCATTAAGTCAATACCATGTGCATCATAAAACCAACAATACTAACTCTGGGGCATTCAACATGCATATCAACATAATAGAGCACATAAACAATACAACTCTATCATGAAGTTGTAACATCAACAAACATATAAAAGAAATTGTAACTTCATAAAAAAAAACAAGGCCATTACTAATGAACCCTCATTAAGTCCACTAGTAAAATGAATAATCAAATTTCTAAAACCTTACTCAATCACAAAAAGAAACATAAATAAGGTCCAACTTCACATATCATATCATTTAAGAGTAATCATTGTTATACATTATTAATAGAAACAAAAAACATGTTAATAAGTGAAACCAACATCGTCTAGTGTCATCAACATGTAAGATCATCACATACATATCATTTACATTTCTAAGCATATACATACATAGGAACATCCTTCTAGGACTTCCCTCAAGGATACCTACTGCAATGTATAGGTAGATTCCAATAACCCTACCTAGACTAATATAAACCCCTTAGGTCATCCAAGTTAGAGTTCATTCATTTATTCATTTTACCTTTTGGGAAAATATTTCCTTACCATACATAAACTACATGAGCTAATATGGAATCAGTAATCATGGAACCTTACACAAAAAGAAGGCATACTACTTCCTAAGTTAATACCAAAACATTAATATAACTTCTTTGTTGATCAACTTTCTAGTATTTCCATAGGGGCAACATAGTTCAAGAACTAGGAGATGTAGTTTGAACCCTTTTTATGCTACATTCATTATAGTCTCAAATCTCAAGAGTACGTTAGTGATCCTACCTTTCTTATGTTGGAATGGAGACTCCTCACTCTAGCTCAGTCGATGTTAAGCTAGAGTCCTTTTTGAAATGTCTTTAATACCTTTATTAATAATCATAGCTTAACGTAGGTCATAGGGTTTATTCCTTATATAATCATCCTCATAGCTCAATTAAGAATTGCATGAGTATTGACCTTGAAATACAATTCATACATCTGATGTTAGCACATTTACATTACCACATAATAATAAGGCACATTGGTAAGATATAACCATCCTTATAACATTTACATCTTATCTAACAACTCACAAACCATAGTTCAATATATTTCAATTCAACATCTTAGCAACCCTATCAATGATAACATATGGTATACTTCAATAAAATATCATCATTTAATCACTAGATACCATAATTGAAGTAAAAAATTGATATGACAAGACTTACCCCAATCTCCTTCACGAGGAATTATCAAGGTCTTACCATCAACCATCCAATTCAACCCAACAATAGGTGTAATATCATCACACAATAGTAAACATTACGATAAAGAAGACAATTGAATCACTACACAATAATTCATCACTACTTCATAGGCTATGATTAGAGACAGTTGAAATTCATGATGTACTTCACAACCTAGGTCAATTACTCAAGAACTAGTGTGATTGGACTACTACCTTTAACCCCTATCGGATGAGGAATCCTCACTTGCCTAGAGTAAGGTCATCTTTTTAAGCTTTTAAAAGGCCTTCCCAGTATGTACACCTATGTGAGCGCATAATTATGGGATAACGACATTTCTACTAAGTACTCATTCTCTAATCACGAGGAGTACTCATCAAAAGTGGTACATTGGAATAAAACATGTCAACTCACGAAGTGTAACCACCTTCTCTTCATATCCTCTTTCTACTGGACATATCAACCACGTATTATGAATACTATAATCTATTTCTAGTGAACACCACATCTCAACTTACAAAGGGCATTCAACCTCCGACCTATCTTACAAAGCTCTTAGGATATAGTGAGGTTAATACTAAACACTTAATCTAAACAGACGAAGAGTGTCCACCTAAAACCTCCTCCATTTATTCAATTTAAATTCATACATTCATTGAATTGTGTGTGTTTACTTGTGAGCACATTTTGCATATAAGCATCATTTCACTAACATTAGATTGTATACATGCTTTAGTCCAAAATTCATGAATATAGACACATTACATGCTTCACAAGTCAGAAGCCTAAAATGTTATTCAAATTCACAAAACAGAAGAAAAGACTCATATTAAATACCACTTCATTAAACCTACTATGCCTTCAAAGCGACACTCACAAAACATACTCAGTAATATAAAGTTCATCAAATATAAACTTCCTCTAAGAAGGTGGACCATACCACTCAACATCAATTATAATGAAAACTATACATTGAAAGAAACATGCCATTTAACCTATCCATAATAACCTTTAAAAATTATATCAAAATTTCATCAAAATAAGACTTTTAGGGCAGTAGATAAATCAACATACTAACACAAGAAAACCAAAGTTCATACTTTGCCCAAACATGCTCATATAACCCATTTCCCAAGCTAAAAGTTTAAACATGCATAAACACGAGTTAATAAGGGTTTTAACATTAAAATAATCCATTAATACAAGAATAAACACAATTAGGCTATTATAATTTACTAGAAGACCCATATTTAAATATAAAGATAGAAGAATTTTTATTTGTAAAACCCTTTTGGAAATCTTTTGGAAATGACTCCTCGAATGGAAGGTGGTTCAAGGATGGATACCATACCTCAAAGAGAAGGAAACACACTAGTTTTTGTGAAGATTCACGTACCAACCATCCTTTCTTTCCCTACTTGAGTCTTAATTTCAATGGTGACTTTGGGGGAGTTTTCCTTGGAGAGGGAGTTTTAATATTTGAAGTGTCGGGTCTTGTCTAGGTCTAGGGTTTAAAAATATATTAATATAACCTAAAGACGCTAAAATATCAGACTATGGTTCTAAAACACTTGGGGTGAATTTACATATAACACCCCAAGTAGGCAGCCACTTGCAGCAGTCTTAGCAGGCGCCAATCGACGACCCAAGCTACTAGACGTCGATTGATCGATGGCCCTTGCTGCTGGGAGTCGATGGCAGCAGAGACTAGCCAAGGGACGGGGTGAGACTACCACTAAGTATGGAACGTCGTCCCCTCAATCGATGGGGTGTCGATTGGTTTATGCCCAGTAGGATGCTCCGTCGACTGGGCAGTGTCCTTGGCAGCTTATGTCAAATTCTTTAGCCCTTCATCTAGGGCCCCTTGTGGGTCCTAGGTTGTGTCGTTCCAAGACGTTAAACCTCTAAGCTAAGTCGTCTAGGTATTATGAATATCCCATCTTAGCGTCAACTAGCAAGGAGCACCATTTCACACTTTCAAACACTTCACCTATGGAGGAACTAACTTCTCCAATATTAAACATGCTCATATACAACACTTTTGCACAAATTGAAATTTAAATTCAAGACAAAAAAATTTCCTCAAAAATAAAAAAAACCTACACTTAACATTCACTGTGTCACTTCCAACATACTCAAATTTTTCAAAAATCTCTTCTTTGAGAAATTCTTAAAGATGAAATGGTCATATGAACTATAATACCAGATAAATTAATTTCATATCATAAAAACAACAATCATGAATAGTTAATACTTACAAAAACAACCATATTCAGATTAGATATGTTGCTTAGCCCCCATCCCATAAGAAAGGTTCTTCTTGGGAGCACTTGGATCTAGGGAGGTTGATTGACATCTTTCCCCGATGCTTTGATATTAGGGAAATCCCTCATCTTGTGTCCCTTATTACCACATGCAAAACAACAATCTGTTCTGGCAAGACATCTACCCAAATGTTGTTTCCCACAAGTAGGGCACGTAGTCCTATCAAAAGAATGGCCACCACTTTGCAAATTATGGTTTGAAACCTTATCCTTGTTTCCCATGGTAGAATCTTATGTAGATGCTCTTCATAGGCTTTTGGTGAATAGAATCATCCGACTTAGGCCTCTTACCCTCTTGCCTTATATCCCTTATTTTGGACTCCTTCATTTGTTGTGCGTAGACCATGAGCCTAGACATATCCATGTCATTAAGAAGCATTGTCGTATAACACTCTTTCTCCATCAAGCAAGACACTCCCATCAAAAAGTTGTTCATCCTAGCCCTAAGGTTTGATACCATGCTTGGACCATACTTAGAGAGATGGATGAATTTGAGATTTTACTCTTGTACACCGATTAATTAGTAATTACCCTAGTTCACATAATTAATTATATTAGAAAAATAATTAATTAGTTTAAAATAAAAGTCAAGGCCGAGACCCTTAGAAAAAAATTAGATTTGGGTAAGTCAAATGCTCTCCTATTTTTATTCAACTTAGGAGGGGCTTTTTGGTAATTAGCTAATTTATTTATTTAATTGAGTTAATTAGGCTAAGTTTAATAAGTCAATATTCAATTCCTAAGACCTATACTCACGTTTATATATAGAAAAAACCTCATGATTGCAGAACAGTAAACAAACGATAAGAAAAACAATGAACACTTCTTCTTTGGCGATTTCAAGAAAATTTTTAAAGATTCTTGTGCAAAGTACAAGGTGATCTTCGTTGTTTCAATTCTACAGTAAAGTATTGTTTTGTCTCTTGCAATACTTTCCCCAAGAGGCTTTTCAAACGTTTTGAATTCAAGATATTTGAAACTAGGGTTGTTCCGAATGAACGTTTCTAATGTTCATCTCCTTAGTTCTCCCTAATTCCGGTAGAAGTAGTATGTATAGTGAAAAATATCGATCATGTTGTTTGTATGTGGTGCTAACTGATCATATGTGTAGGTTTCTATGACTTAATAATGTCGAATGAGACCTGTAGGTTAGATCCGAATGATTAATACCTAATTGTGTTCAAGAAGATGAAATTTTTATGAGTCGTTTGTGAAATTCAATATATTGTTGTAAAGAATGAAGTTTTCTGTACAAGTAGTATGTATAGTGAAAAAAATGTTTGCAAGTGTTTGGAATGCATTTTTTCCATGAAAAATAAGTTGTGAATCAAAGCTAATATCAACTTTATAGCTTTGTCAAATTAAGCACTGAATTATTCTTATGATTAAAAGTTTGTTTCTTTAGATTATGAGATTATTATAGTATATACATGAAGTAAATTAACTTGGCTAGTGATAACATCAGGACAAGTGTTTAGTGAAAGTTGAGTTTATGCCAATAAATTGACTAGCAATTATTTCCAAAATTTGATATAAAAGTTGCTAATGACTAAATTATACCAATCTTACATGGCCAATTTAAATTTTGATGTTCCTTGTAAGGCCAAATACATGTTAAAGATTGACACGACATGATGTAACTCAATGAACTCATAACCTAGTGTATGTCAATTATTGGTACAAGTCCCAACATACCCTATCTAAATGAAATTGTGAACATTAGCACATTGAATAAGTTCTTATAAGTTTCATAAAGAATAAAAGACTACAAACTAATTTTGAACAAGATAAGTTGAGTAACGTAATAATCTTATGAGTTATAAAATTTACCTTTAATGGGGTGTTAAAGGAAGTTAGACAAGTCTCACTTCCACCGAAGAAATATGTTAAAGATAATCACATAAGAGGGTGTTAGAAATTGTGAGACACGTCTCATTCACACGATAATGACAATGTAAGATTTAAGTTCACATTCATCATGTAAAGAAAGGGATGACAAGTCATCCATTGAGCTAAGCATACCTCATACTATAAGAAAGCTTCCATAATCAATTAGTCAACACTAAAAGATGTAAAGTATAAGAAATTGAGCAAAGCATCCACAGACTAATAATGAGATTGTGCAAGCACATGTAAGGCTCATGAGATGACACTATCACCAAGGTGGATAAGAGTCTCCGAAATCTCCAAGTCATTGAACTATGTTTCCAGCATAAGTACTAGCCATTCGATTCCACCTAAGAGTGCTAGGTAGCATTCGATTTAACTTTGGCCGGTCAACCAACACTTTTATGTCTGGGGAAGACATTCGATTTCAAGTTTAAATCACATGATATTTGTTGGTAAAATTCTACACATTCGGTTTCACTTAATACGGTGAAAAACCTCTTTCCAGTGTGGGGAAGACACTAGATTTCATTTAAAGTCACATGATCTAGGTTCACTATAACCGGTGAACCACCTATTTTGAGTGTGGGGAAGACAGTGTATTTAAAGTTATCTCACATGATCTAAGTGAGTTAAATGCTAAAGATTTCTTTAAGAATGTAAGTAAGAAAGAAAGAATATTGTGTTAAAAGTGAACATGCAATCAAAGAAGAAGAAAAGTAAGTTCATAAGTGAATTAAGTAAGCATAATGATCAAATAATGGGCAGCGTCAATAATATGAATGTAAGCCAACAACATTATTTTATCCAATACGATCAAATAATTGGCATAGCCACTAAAATGAATATTGACCCACCATCTTTATATTATGCAACAAATCAAATAATGGAAATAACTAATAAAAATTGGCTTAAAAAGACTTCATGCCCAATTTAACAACAATGGAATAAATAACTTGTGAGTAGAGTAGCCAAATCATTACCCTAGTCTTTTGGATTACTTACTCGATTTATTGTAGGAATGGGACTATATTGAATTATTGCACTCGTAAGTAAAACATAGGATAAAAGGATATCTTGGAACTACACAACAAAAAGAAAAAAATGCAAAAAATTAACATATGGCTTGAAAGGTGAGCTCTCCGCCTAAGGGAGCAAAAATTATTAATTTTTGTGTGAGTTATTCTAAAACTAAGTTCATGATTCAAAGTTCTTATCTTCATATATAAAATTAGTTGTGTTCTTTAAATGCGTGAAAACATGTAATACTCACAGCATGAATCACAAATAACGAATTAGGAATGTATAGTGACTTCACTTTAAAAAAACGACATGTTGTTATAGGAAGAGCTTTCTTGATCATGAATAGTCCTTATGTTTTATGTGCATACACCCATACTTATTACAAGTGCGTACTAACTCGTATACTATTATTATTTTTATAGGCGCAGCTATTAGAGAAAATTATAGATTTATTGAAGTAGTTTGTATTACGATCTCCAGACATTTGTATGTCCTTTTGAGTAAGGGGATGCCTACGTTCATTATTCTAGCTTTATTACATTAGACATAGCTAGTGGATGTTGCCCCTAGAGTTTCCTTTCAAACATTTTTTCAACCATTTATAATAAGGCCTGTTTTGCAACTATTATGCTTTATTATGAATTTTTCATTGCAATTGTTCAATCTATTAATTGATTGTTGTTTAGGTTGAATTATAAGTACATCACTCTTATGCAATAATTATATGAAGTCTAAGTACACTATTTTCTGAACATTTAAGTGTATGACTGTGTTTAAAGCTAATAAGAAGTTTGTCTACGACCTCTAAGAGGATAACAACGTCACTCCTCTGGGGTCTAGATTCAGGATCTGACAAAAAAGAATCATTTATCATTTCTTTATAAAATATTTAATGTCATGTAAAATCCTTCAATACACATACCATATAACATGTAGAAGTTAAAGATTTCATCAACATATAATATAATCATAATTGAAGGCATATTATCATAGTCATGTTAACATTAATATTCCATAGATCACGTATAGATTGCATACAAAACACCTAACAATAATCCCATCCCCAACCTACAATTGCAATGGTAATGTGAAGCCCCATGATCCTACACAAACAAGTAGATAAGATAGGACACCATAAGTAATGTTTTGCTTCATATAACTTAAAACATAATAAGTCATCACTTCATATAACTATATAACACAATAACATAATAATCATAATTACCAACATCATATAAGGTAACATCATGTATATTAAGCATCATACCTTTAATGTTATCATACTACATAACAACAATCTCCTAGGGCTTCCTTTAAAGTCAACTTGTGCAATGTGTAGGTAGAGTCTCATACCCCTACCTCTACTAAGTAAACTCCTCCAGTCACCCTAGTCAACATTAATTTAGTTGTCTTTGATATTATGAGGGAACATTCGCATTAACCGGCATAGTCCATGTAAGATCAACATGTGATCCGGAATCATAAAACCCCACACCGAAAAAAGGTTGTCTACCGGCCAAAGTATAACCTATCATGATATAGCTTTGTTGGTGGATCTACTAGCTAGTATCATATGGTGGAAAAACATAGTTCAAGAACTAGGAAATGTATTAGAAACCCATAGTTACACATTACATGGCATCCTCTATCTCATGAGAGTAATTGTGAACCTACCTTCCAACTAGGGAATAAACACCTCTCATATCTAGTTCATCGGTGCTTACCATTTCATTAAATAACCTGTAAGTTGTTTTTTATCATAAGATTATCATAGGTCATTCGATATTAACTCCTTGTATAAAACTGATCATGTGCTATTTAGGATTAGATGAGAATTTTCGTTTCATTCTAACCCTTCGTTTGTGAGATGAAAAGAACATAGTCATCTTTTGTGAAGCATACTAGGGAAAATTTTAACTTGCATTTATCGTGTTCTTTTCAATATCTCCCATACAACATGTTCATATCCCAGTATGTACACAATATAAAATCATAAATACTTCCATAGAATAGCATCACAATATATATGCTAACATAAACATTGTAGTGTAATCTCAACTTTAGAAGACTTACCTCTTGCTTCAAAGAACCTTATTCAAAAACTGACATTATCCTTACAACATTCATATTGATAATATATTTAAATAATCAATAGCATAACCAAGAACATATCTTCAAATTAAATACAAGATCAATGTATAATGTAGGATAACAGAAAGGGTCATTTATGAGTTCATTCAAGTCTCAGTTCCAATTCCTACATTTACATGTCATCTAATAGTAGAAACAAGCATACACAACCATAATCCAGATAAGAACATGATTCACATGAAATTTAAACATATGTAAGCACATACTCATCAATTCATGCGTAACATTGAAGATCATAAATCTAGAGTTAGAAAGAAAATCTGTGTTGTAGAGTAAAAAGCTTAGAATTGAAGTTCTTGAAAACTTATCTTATAAAGGACCTCTTGAGAAAAAGAATCACAAGATTGAAAAACCAATACATCATTGATGAAGAATCCACGAAAATTGGATGAAAAACATGAGGTCGTTGTCTTCTTCCTTAAGCTTTTCTTGTTCTTCAGTGATGTTTGGAAAAAAGAGCATTCTTGAGAGAGATGATAGAACTTTTGTTTGAATATGATTTGGACGTGTAAAAGTGTTTTAAGGCTGAGCTAATATTCATATATAGTCTTCCAATGAATTACCCAAAAGACCCTCTACATAAATGAGTCTTTTTCAGAAGTTAAATTACCAAAAATACGACTTTAAGGATTTTGGGAAGAAGTTCCGCGTCGCGGGGCCAAATCCCATCATTTTTAATAAATTTTGAGTTGAGGTAGTGAGGTGTGTGTCAGCCTCTTGTAGTGAGATTTCCTCTCAAATCTTTATGCAGTGACCTGCGTGTCAGGCTCGCGTTGCACGCCTTGCTTCCAATTCTTCCTTCCCCACCCATGTTTGGGTTCTCACAATGGACCCTTCTGGTCGTCCTTGTGGAGTCGTTACCGAACGTTTGGACCCTTTATACTACATACTACCTATCCAAAGTCTGTTTACATGTTTTGGAATTTATTTAGCACTTCGAAACCTTCCCCAATCATAGGGATGTAAACTAGTTCGATGTAGCTATTTTCCAGATGTCAAGGTCTTTCTTTGTTGTTTTTGCTACGACCTTTTCAAAATAAGTTTATTACAGTAATATAGGTCTGGAAACATAATTAAAACATTATATAATAGATTAAGTTGTAGTCTAAGTCATGGCATTTCCGTAGTATTACATTATCAAGAAAGGTCAAATCCAAATGATCAAGAGAACCGAGAACCATATTAAAAATGGCTTTCCAGTTCGTACTTAAAAATTGACAACTCCCATACATACGACGAACTAAAAGTTCAGAGTCAAGATGGAAAATGATATGAATCAATAGGCGTTCCAATAGATCCAATGTCATTGCCACAAGAATGACAAGGCCCCACCAACAGTTCCAAGTAATAAAACAATTGGTACAACAGGGTGATTACACAAGAGTATTTAATTCTTTAAGGTTCCTACTTAGGTGTGACGAAAATCACAAGAGGAAGCGTAAAGATATATAGCTACAAAAGTGATCCTTGTCACATGGACAAATATCACCAAAAGGGGCTGACCAAAAAAAAAGTTGGCTGCCCAAAAAGAATAAATATAAACCTATATTTATATACTTGATACAAATACTTTCAATTTATATGGAATTATAATAAGTCAAATTATTCAAATACCCCCGTCCTATACATTATATTACGATAACACTTAAGATAAGAAAGGTTATAAGTGTCGCAAAATTTAAAGTCTCCAAAATAAGAATAAAACATATTATAGTAATTAAGCAATGATGTATCAACATGTGCTTCATGGTCTAGTATTTTATGGGTGTTATCTAACTATTTCATCTAAATTTATTAATCTATTCATGAAATGAATTACTTAGAAACCACACATATCGGATATTCATGAGTTGAAGAAAATAAATAAATAATCAAAATAGGTATATTATTAAACTAAAAATAAATAATAACAAAAAGTACATTATTAAACTAAGTGTCACAAATCATTTTCATGAGTCAAAATGGCACCTACGCTAATTAACTAGCATGTAAGTCAACCTATAACCTAGGACAACAAGTAATGAGTGTAAGGATTTAAATATTCTCTAAGCCACAATTTAACAACAAACATTGAAGAATAGGCAAATAAAAACTAAAAAATATGTAATATAAAATATCCCTCCGTGAATATGGAAGTCATATGTTTAAAGTTTCTAAGTTTAATTAGTGCAATAAGAATATAGAAAAAATAAGTACAACTAACAAGTCAAAGATGGTTTAAAATATGAATGTACCCACATATGAAAGTTTAAATAAAAACATTAGTAGACAACCATAATCCCCACAAGTATATAAAAATTCTAAAATTGTAAAGAGCACATCCTTGTTAGTGTATATGAAGAGAAAGATTGGCCTCTACTTAAATTGGCGATCGACTTTCAAGTAACCTATAAGAACATCAATAGACAAGTATCTTATATTATACCACGAACCACATATATCCTCCATAAGTATCAAAAAGCTCATCAAATGTACAGAATGCATGGCCTAGACATCAAACTGCATATTGCCTCTAAAGTGACCAATAAGATCAAATCGAAAGGGATCAATTTTGTAACGTATAAAAGTTACCGGATCATGGACTGCAACAATAAATTAAATTACAAAACAAAAATATGTGACTATAAATATTTTTGAATAATCCTAGGTCAAATGATTATAAAAACCTCCCAAAGAATGATATCCACTTCTAAGTAATCATTACAATACTTAAAGATTGACCAACTCATGTTCTAAATGGTCAAGTAGAGCTTAATTAATCATCCATAAACAAAAGTTTCATAAAATGAGGGTTCAGAAGATAGAATAGTATCATGTATGAGTTAACGCCTAATATAAGGTTAATTTTATTAGACATGACTCTACCACAAAACTCTGAAAGGAACTTAGGCATCCAAAATGGAATTTGAGCAAAGTGAAGGCCAAGTAGCTCCAATAAATGCAACTCGATGAAAAACACTAGTCCAAGGATCCACAAATCTAAAAAATGCACAAATAAATAATTTATCACACAAACTGAGGCATACCACAATTGAAGGATGGTTACAAATAATATGTGATATTTCTCCACATCGTAAAAAGAAAACAATAGCCTAAAAAATTAATTTAGGCAATTTAACATGGTCAAGTACATATCCGCCAAATTACAACATATAATCATGCTTTCACTTAATCAACCACAATTGAAGGAATGTGAAGTCCTATCATACCTTTAAGCTGACCGCATGCGCTTTAAGTCACAACTTTAGAAAAATATGTGTTTATATGAAGCAATGAAGGTTGAAGAAGAACAAAAGGATATTAAATTGCAAAATGAGGAGTAAAAGATGGTAAAGCTGAAGAAGAGAGACGTTGGAGCTCGAATAATCAACTCGACTACTCCACAAGTGAACCTCCATCTTTACAAATAATCAGGCGAAGAATCCCATAGAAAAGCAATCTAGGTGAGTGAAACTACATTTCAGATTATTGTTGAATTGAATGACATCATCTATCAAGCTTGCAAATTTTTTGGGAACAACATGATAGAAAAGTCAAGCTAAATGAAGAGAAGCATGTCCTTTTTTTTTAGAATATAGAAATTTATTTTTTAGAAAAAGAGAAAAGGAGTTTTTAGATAATTTATTCCCAATTTTTAAAGCTTTTGCATATGCTTACAATGTTGGATACTCTTGGAGTGTATTTTAATTTTTTTTGAGAATTTTTGATTCTAGTTTGTTTTTTCCATTGAGAATTGCACAATCGTTACAATTTTGATGAAAAACATTTTTGGTAATGATTAATTCGTTTTTGATATATTTGGTAAAAACCCTTATATGAGGGGTGTGATCATGTAATCGAACACATAAATTAGCTTATGGGTACTATTAACTGCTAAATTTGGTGTTGATTTAAAATGGGTTGAAACGTTTATTCATGTTTTAATTTTCAATAGAAGTTGCAAACATAATTGGTTGAATGGTTTGAGCAAGGATATAGTGGATTTTTTGTTAAGCTTCTTACTCGTCAACAAATAAAGGCCGAACATGTCGAATCTGGGGAGCACCCCCTAGAAGTAACATGGCGTTCTTGACCTCTCGGAGGTCTTATATAAGCCCATAGTTATAATTCAACGCATTGTCATAGAAAATTTAGCAGAAATTTTAGAACTTTTCATAGCACATCATATGCTAGAAATGTAACTTCATATATATAAATTATTATTAATACATGTTTAGACTCTAATCTCGTTTTGCCATCCTAAACTCAACATCATAGGAGTACTTTACGGATATAACCCTTAAAACATAATATATAAGTACAATATTAAAGAACTTTACAGTAAACCATAAGCTGACATAGGACATCCTTGAATCTTAAGGATTCCTTTTACTCATGATTGGGAAACACATAACAAGCTCCTCAATAATAGAGAAATCCTTTTTAGCATCCATGACCTACATTTTTTGTAAAAGGTAGAGAAGAATGGAGTTAGTACAAGAATGCACTAAGTACGACAATCATGCAAAAACATACAATTAAAAGGGATATTTTTCTTGAAATCATACTTCATGCCTTATTGAGAAAATCTTCACAAAACTTTGTCAATATAAGAATCATATAATTTAAAGAATTAATATAGTCATGTTCAATGATCATACATCATATAAGATCAAATGTAGAATTGAAGTTACATTTGGGGTCACTTTACAATAACCTATTGTTAATTTACAGTAAGCTATGTTGTTTTTCAGTGAATCCTTTTGTTCTTTATGTATCATTCCCCCAAGTTACCCTCTAGTGATACTTGGAAAAATTCATCACGTTAAGACCACAATGAAGTCATACATGCAATCCACATAAGCCAACATTTACTATCACGGAAATATAATACACCAAAAGACACCTTTAAGTCTAACACCCTAAGGATATTATAGTAAACTCTATTCAGTTTAGAAATATACTAATGTCACATCCCATAGAATGTTCTGAGACCTTACTCACAATCCTAACATATGTCTACTAGTGCAATGTACATGTGATGCCCCATCATCTCATACACACTTAGTAAACTTATTATGAAACCAAAAGCCTTAACATCCAATTCATACATCAACATTGTAGGTGAAGATAATTTTATTCATGTCAAGCATGACCTTCAACATATAGTCATTAAGACTAACATAGTGGATATAACAACAAAACGACATCACATAGACTAATATTATGCACATCTTCATATCAAGTAGACATATACTAAAAAGTCATGCATAATGAATCATTAGAAATGTTTTTATGCAAGACATTATAAATAACAAAATTACATTATAAACATCATATTGGAATCATTAGAAATGTTTTCATGCAACACACATATTTCTTGTTTACAATAGAAGAAACTAGGACAGGAAAACTCTTTTTGAAATCAATTAGAAAGGGCTCCTTAAATGGAAGGGATTTTGAGGATGAATACCATAACTTATATACAAGAAACTATTATTATATTTGGTGAAAAAATCGAAAACCAACAACCCTCCTAGCTCTTCTTTACTTGTAGCTTCTAAGGAGACTTGATAGAGCGTTTTAAGCAAGAGGGTTTTTCTATAATAGGAAATAGAGTCTAAAATAAGATTAGGGTTTGAAACAAATAAATATACTTAATAAATCCTATAAATTTTACTCATGGTTCATACAATAATTGGGGTGAATTTAAAAATTACCCCAAGCCAAGGCAACCTTTTGATAGCTTTTGGTAGCTCACAGACTGATCCAACAAACGAAGAATTTGTCCATCAATGACCGATTGGTGGAGGGTCATTGTGTTTTACTTTTTTCCAATCAAAATATTTCTATCTGGTCCAGTTGACCAACCAAGTCGACGGGCTGTTGGTTGGAGCACTACCTGTCGTTTTGTTTCGTTGGTGGACAATGCCAAGGCAGTCTTGGGCCCTTCTCTAGGGCCGCTTTTGAGTCCCAGTGAGGTATTACCCGTACATTAAACCCCTAAACATATTTGTGTAGATCTAAGGAACATCCTACACCAATTTAAAACAAAATGAACACCTACAAATCACTCAAACATATCAACATACACAAGCACTTTCTAAGGCATATATTCGAAACATCATGGACGTTCTTGGATGTTTGACCTCCAAACATAACTAAACTTCACACACTGCCTAAGAAAATCATTATAAATCATTTTAAAATTAATATTAAGTCAATAAACAATTATTAAGCTCTAGTTAACCTTAGATTGTTTAAGGGTGTTACATTCTCCTCCACATGGAATAACATTAATCCTCGAAAGACACTTAAAAACTAGGACTATCAATGACATACTTAGAATCACATAACACATTACTATCAATTATCAAACATCATAGTCAAGGCATAGACTAAAAAGGAGAATAATTTCACACTTTCAAACACATTGCAACACAAGGACTTAGCGAGAACTTTCACATTATAAAATTCACCCTTACCCTTCACTTAAAGAGGAACTACCCTCTCCAAAATAAAATATTCTCATATACAACACTTTTATACATATTTTTACTACAATTCAAGACAAATCAATCTATTTCAACAACGAAGATTTTGATAGTGAGCTTTACTGCACACAAGGCAACTTTGCGTAACTTCCCAAATTCAATCTCACTTTCATTTCTTCGTTTATGTAGAAACAACCTTCTCCAACATTAAACATGCTTACGCACATTGATTTCATACACATTGAAACAATCATCCATGGAAAATGGAATTTGTTAATATTTGAACTTATGTACACTTAACTGAAAATTTCACTGTGTGATTTTCTTAAAAATTCAATAATGAACCATTCAAGAACCTTTAACAAGATGTCATGAAAATATGAGAAAAAAGGACATACCTACTTACTCCAAAGAGACTTTTTAAGTTACACTAAGTGCAATGTGAGAGTAGCATCCCATACTACCACTCCCACTTAGTGACCCTTGAGGATTCCCTTTGACTAAGTACACTACATGCAATTCTACTTAACATTCACTATGGAAAAACTTATTTTAACACAAGAATACTTATTCATACACTTCATATTAAAAACAACCTTGAAGCATTTAAACACTTATCATTAGTTACACCTAAATCAAAAGAGCATAGGTTGACTACCAATCTTTCCCATGCCATCACTATAACTAAAAGAGCCTCCCAAACATTATCCCATCAAGCCACTCATAACAAAAATGACGAACGAAACTCATACTAATATGAAAGACGCATGATAATTACAAATCTACTAAGGAATTGGTCTCAATATTGAATAAGAAAAGATTAGGAAAGATAAGGATGTCAACTGCCTTTCTACAAAACTCATTCTACCCCACTCAGGGTGAATCAATCATAAAGACCTCATACTTCAAAGTCCCACTATGCTTCACACAAGATAGAAACTCCGTACTACTCTTAACTCATGATCGTAAAGACTAAACATAAAATCTACTAGTCAAGCATAACACTCTCATCTTAGGATTGAAGCCTAGAAAAGCTTTCTTAAACATCAACTCATTGAACTCTTAGGCACCACTTAACTCAACATCATGGAACAAAACTCCTCCTTCCCCTTTCAACAAATTAAGGTAGATTCATTTGGAAATAAAAAATCTTACTATGTAAACTCCACAATTTTGCTAGATTAACTCCAAAACATTCTCAGTAGGTAATCTTACCACATTTCCCTGTGAGAGTAACCCACTCAAGAAACTCAACCAAATAACAATAACAACTAGGAGACATTAAACACACAAGAGGGTTGATCTAAACTCTTACAGAATCTTAACATCCTCTCAACATTCGTCAAATTTACACCTTAAAGCTTACTACCACTTGAACATAGTTACAAGGTAACTCATTTATTCCAAAAGGTACTTCATTAAACCATCATAACTCTTATCATGCTTAGAACTACATCACCAGAAAATTTATCATCACAACACTTCCAATCTCACAAATCACACCTAGCCATAACTGGCATCACATCAAAATTCCAAAAACTCACCTTCATATCTACTCTTTTTACTACAAAACAATCATAAGCACAAAAACTCACATTTTTCTCCCTCAAACTTTGAAACATCTCTTTTTATAAGAACACACACCAAGGAGACCACCGGACAAGGGAACATAAGAGATAAAGACCTTATGGAGTTATTTCTATGACACGATGCAAGAATAATGAAGAAAGTGAAAGTCTATTGTCCTATAGACTCTTGTCCATGGATGTATCGCGACTCACACCAATGAGGAAGACTCTACAAGATGTGTCTTGTGAGACTTTTAGACCCTAAAGTATTTACAATAACCTTATGCTCTTATACGAAGTTTTTGACGACCCAAAAATACCCCCTAGAATTTAAGGAGAACCTTTGTTTCATGACGGGCGTACTTGACCCTTGAGGGTCTTCTACAAACCCTTTACTATCGTTCATTACATAAGACAAGAAAAGTAGTGTAAAATTAAAACATTTAACAACATTTAATGAAAAACGAAGTCTTTCATAAATATTAAAGAAATTCATCGTCACAAGCCAAACTTAATGGCAGGATCTAAATAATCTTTAGGGGATGGCCTTGAACATAAAAAGAAATTCAAAAAAAGAACTTATACAAAATGAAAGAATTAAGAACTATTCCCTCGAATATATGAGGACATACTTTGTCTTGATAGAATCTTTAACAAGCTTGCCTTATAACTTCAACCTCGTTTCCAAACCTAAAATTATAGAATATAGAAAGGTATTGGGTTAGTAGAAATAATGTACTAAGTATGGCCTATAAAAAATAATGTAAAAAGGGACATTTTAGTATAAATTGACCTTCATGCAAAATAAGTAAAACATTCATGAATTTGAAGCAAAACAACATAAGAAACATCATCTAACACTTAGAGAAGGATTTAAACAATTTACACAAAAGGACCATTTTACAGCAAACCCTCGAGAACATAGAGTGCACTCTTTTTATTATTATAGTGAATCATTTTATTCCAAAATAATGAACTCCCAAGGTGTTGAAAAGAGCAAGTGAACTCACTTCCGAATGAGTTTCCCTAACATAGATTATACTAAGACTCTCCAAGGGAAGACATGAAAGAAACACCCATAAAACTTCTTCAATGCTCACAAAGGAGATCATTAAGACTACTTACCAAAGGCTTACTACACTCGTGAGAACAAGTCACCATTCAATAAAAAGACATTACAAGAAAACTCAAACAAGGTGCCAAGACTTCTATTTCGGAATGCGTACTTAGTGAAATGAGTAGATAGCGTCCCATTACACCAGCTACCCTAAGTAGCACACTCTTTTAGAAGGCTGATAACCAAGACTCCCCTTCCGGAAGGTCTACTTACTTTGATGGATCGATAGATTCCTATACCACCACCTACCCTTAGTAGTACGTTCTTTTAGAAGTCATTGTTTATTCAATTCATATAAGAGTCACCAACACTTCACATTCAAAATGCCTTCCTAGTGCAATAGATAAATAGCGTCCAATTACACTACTTACCTTAAGTAGCACACTCTATTAGAAGACTTAACACTTTCATTTCTTTTGTAGGGGTGATATTAACATACATAGACAAATTCAGAGCTAAATATGGAATCCAAATGCATCCCTTATCGGAGAAAGCTCTTCTTACTTGCATAGATTCAGGTCTTACCTGTAGCTTTTACATGGCTTTCCGAATAGCTACACCTATGCGGGCACATAATTGAGAGATACAAAGATTGCTACTAAGTATATCATTCTCTAAAAATAAAGAGTACACATCTCAAGAGGTACATTTGAATAGATCTTCTTAAGTGACAAAGTGTAGCCACCCCATCTTCATATACTCTCGGTGAAAGGCAGAACCCCTCACGGATTCTCAACATTACAAACTATAGGTTAAGGATAACTAGTGAACACAACATCTCAACTCATGAAGGGAATTAATCATCCAACCTATATTTGAAAGGTCTTAGGATGTAGTGAGGTTGCTACTAAACACTTCATCTCAACTCACGAAGAGAGTTCACCCCAAACTCCTCTTTTTACTACACTTAGCTTCTTTCATTTATTCAAGTGTGAGTGTGTGTGTACATGTGACCACACCTTGACCATAAATATAATTTAATTTACATTTGATTCTATACATGCTTATACCTTTATTCATCAAATCACACACTTTAACATACTTCACATAATCATGTAATTTACTTAGGCATACTCTCTGGTCTAATTCATATAATAAGCTTCATAAAGAACATTTAACAAGAATAACTTCATTTCTATCTTACATCAAATATCATTCCCTCGTGGACTCATTCGTAACACTCATGTAACTTCATAATGATACAATTCAACTAAACACCACCCACCAAGAAGGTGGACCATCCACTCAAGAGCATTTCAAAATTAAGGCTAAACAACATAACTAACATACCCTTTTATCCACGATTTTATCACCTATAGCGTATTACTCAACCGTAATCATAAATTAGACCTTAGGGCAGTATATATACATCAATAATAACACATCTAAAGAAAATATCAAAGTAGAAGACCACGCTCATTTACCTCATTTCATAAGCCACAATTCGGTAAAAATCTTTAACATGATTTCATTGATGTCTTAAAATTAAAATCATCAACTAAAATTGGAAACATCATATTTAAATCATTAAAAATGTAATCATGCAAGACCTACATTTAGAGTTGAAGATAGAAGAAACAAGGGTTGGAAAACTCTTTTTGAAATCTATTAGAAAGGTCTCCTTGAATGGAAGGTAGTTAAAGGATTACTACCATACCTTATATCGGATAAACACCACTGATTTTTGGTGAATAAATTAACCAACAATAGCCCTCCTAGCTCTTCTTGACTTTTACATTCCAAGGAAACTTGATAGAGACTTTTAAGAGATGGGTTTTGGGTCTTTGGAAATTGAGTCTAAAATTAGGTCATACAGTTGAAACAAGGTAGCCTTTTTGACAGCCTTTAGCAGCTCACAGACGAATCAAATCAACGGACCATTTATCCATCGATGGCCCGTTGGTGGAGGGTCTTTTGTTGATAATTATATCAATTCTAGAGATGTATATCATGTCACATTAACGGACAAAGTGGATGGGTCATTATTTGGACCACTGGCCGTCGTTTGGTCTCATTAGTTGTCACTGCCAAGGCAGTCTTGGGTCGTAGTCTTAGGCCCTTCTCTAGGGCCCCTTGTGGATAATAGGTGGGGTCGTAAACGGACGAACCCTAAGTATATTCTTCTAGTTATTAGGAACATCTGACACCAATTTTAAACAAAAAGAATACGTAAAACTAACTTTAACAAATGAAGGCACACAAACACTTTCTAAGGCATATTTCATAACATCATGGATGGTCATGGACGTTTTACCTCCAAATATCACACAAGTCCTTTTAATATCATTATAACTCATATTAACTTAAAATTAACTCAAGATATAATCAATAAGCTCTAGTTCACCTTAGCTAATTTTAGGGTATTACATTCTCCACCACTTGGAACAACATTCTCCATCAAATGACACTAAAACTTTGGGACTATCAAGGACTCACATATTATCACTTAACACATTACAATTAATCCTCAAACATTATATTCGAGGACCGACTAACAAGGAGCACAAATTCACACTTTCAAACACTTTGCAACACGAGCACATAGCAAGAACTTTCACTTTTCAAAATTCACCCTTACCCTTCACTTATAGAGGAATTACATTCGCAAAAATTAAACATTTATATATAACAATTTTACGTACATTCTATCTACAATTCAAGAAAAATCAAATTTTTTCAGACTAAGATGTTCACAGCGAGCATCACACTACGCAGGTAACATTGCAAAACATCCCATATTCAATCTCAATTTCATTTCTTCACTAATGGAGGATCAATCTACTAAAACATTAAACATTCTTACAAACATCATTTTCATACACATTGAAACAGTAATCCATGAAAAATGGAATTTGTAAAAATTTGAACTTCTTTATAGTGAACTAAATACTTCAATATGACTTTCTTAAAATAATGCATCATTCAAGCAACATTAACAAGATGGCTTCACAATATGAGACACAAGGCAATACTAAATTATTCCAAAAAGACTTTGTAAGTTACACTATGTGTAATGAGAGAGTAGCATCCCATACTACCACTCCCATTTATTGACACTTGAGGATTCTCTTAGACTATGTACGCTACATGCAACTCTACTTAACATTCACTATGCAAAAACTTATCTTTAATTTGATTCTTCTACATTAGACCTGAAGTCATCTAACTTCATATACAACACAAGATAACTCATTCATAAACTTCATACACATAAAAACCTTGAAGCATTTAAGCATTTATGATTATCTACACCTATATAAAGAGAGCATAGGTTGACTACCAAACTATCCCATGCCATCATGTTAACTTCAAGAGCCTCCCAAACACAATGCAATAAAAGCACTCATAAAAAAAAGGAGAAATTCAACTCATAATAAAATGCAAGACTCATTATCATTATCAATCGACTAAGTATTTGGTATCAAGATTGAACAAGAACAAAAGGAAAAGATAAGGATGTCAACTACGTATCTTTATACTAAACTCATTCTCCCCCAATTAGGGTGAAGCCATATTATGTTCCTCATAATTCAAAGTCCAACTATGATTCACACAAGATAGGAACTCGTACTACTCTTCACTCATTATCATAAAGACTAAACATAAACTCTACTAGTCAAGCATAACACTCTTTTCTTAGGATTTAATCCTAGACAAACTTTTTTAACCAATACCTCATTCAACTCTTAAGAACCACTGAACAAAATCTCATGGAACAAAACTCCTCCTTCCCCTTTCAACCAATTAAGGTAGTTTCATTTTGAAATAAAAAAATCTTTCTATAGAAACTACACCATTTTTCTAGCATATCTCCACAAATTCCTCCTTAGGTAATCATGCCACATTTTCCCCTTAGAGTAACCTACTCAATAATCTCAACCAAATCACAAGAACAAGTAGGAAACATTAACCACACAAAAGGGTTGCCCTCAACTCATACAAAATCTCCACATCCTCTCAACATTTCTCAAATTTACACCTTAAAACTTTATACCACATTGAATTTAATCACACGGTAACTCATTTTCACCCAAAGGTACTTCGTTCAATACTATAACTCTTACCATGCTTAGAACTTCATCAGCATAAAATTTTCTCATCACAACACTTCAAATCTCGTAGATAAACCTAGCCATAAATAACATCACATCACAATTCTCAAAATTCACCTTCAAATCTACTTTTCTAACCACAAAACCATCATAAGGATCAAAAGTCACATTTCTCTCCATCAAACTTAAAAACATCTCCGCTTCTATGAAATCACACAAAGAAGACCACCGGACAAGGGAACATATGAGATAAATGCCTTATGGTGTTAAGTTCTATGACACGATGCAAGACCAATAAACAAAGTAAAACTCTATCGTCCTATAGACTCTTGCCCATAGGTGTATCGCAACTCACACCAATGAGGAAGACTCTACCAGACGTGGCTTGTGATACTTTTAGACCCTACAATATTTACCATAACCTTATGCTCTTATACAAAGTTTGTGACGAACGGAAAGTACTCCTTAGAGTTTCAGGAGAACCTTTGGTTCATGATGGGCGTACTTGACCCTTTGGGGTCATGTACAAACCGTTTTACTATTGTTCATTACATAAGACATGAAAAGTAGTGTAAAATTAAAACATTTAACCACATTTAATAACAAAGTGAGTCTTTCATAAATACTAAAAAAATTCATCATCACAAGCCTAACATAAAGGCAGGACCTAAATAATCTTAGGGTAATGGACTTTAACATAAAAGAA
The DNA here is from genome assembly GCA_027705065.1 of Solanum peruvianum. Classification (NCBI taxonomy): domain Eukaryota; kingdom Viridiplantae; phylum Streptophyta; class Magnoliopsida; order Solanales; family Solanaceae; genus Solanum; species Solanum peruvianum. The sequence goes on along the minus strand of JAKWJD010001762.1, from coordinate 25,208,733 downwards.
ATAATAAGAACTTATACAAAACAAAAGACTTAAGAACTATGCCCTTGAATATATGACATACTTTGTCTTGATAGTTTCATTCCCAGGCTTTCCTTCTTACTTCAACCTCGTGTCTAAACCTAAACTTATAGAGTATAGAAAAGTATGGGGTTAGTACAAATAATGTACTGAGTATGGCATATGAAAAATAATGTAAAAAGGGACATTTAAGTATAAATAGACCTTCATGCGAAAAAAGTAAAAAATATTCATGAATTTTGAAGCAAAACAACATAAGAAACATCATTTAACACTTAGAGAAGGATTTCCATAACTTCACAAAAAGAAACATTTTACCTTAAACCTAGCATAACATAAACTTAAGTCGTTATAATATTACAGTGAATCATTTTTTTTCAAAAACAGTAAACTCCTAAGAAATTTCCAATGGGAAGTGAACTCATTTATGTAGGAGTTTCCCTAACCTAGGTTATCCTAAGACTCTACAAGGTATGAAATGAAGAAAATACCTATGCACCTCCTTCAATGCCAACAACGGATATCCTTAAGACTACCCACCATAGGCTTACTCCACTCGGAAGAACAGGTCACCACTCAACAACAAGACATAAATGAAAACTAAAACAACACACCAAGATTTCCCTTTTGGAATGCCTACTTAGTGATACGAGTAGATAGCGTTCCATTCCACCACCTACCGTAATTAGTACACTCTATTAGAAGTCGTGGAATTAAGACTCCCCTTTAGGAAGGTCTACTTAGTTCAACATATAGATAGTCCCATACAACCACCTACCTTAAGTAAAAAAAAAATTTAGAAGGCGTAGTCCATTCATTTCATATCATACTCACCAAAACTTCCCTTTCGGAATGCCTATCTAGTGTAATGTATAAATAGTGTCCCATTGTACTACCAACCCTAAGTAGCACACTCTTTTATAAGACATAGCACTTTCATCACTTTTTAGGGGGTTAATTGAACTGACATAAAACATGATAGCAATACATAGAACCCCATACTTCCCTTATCGGAGAAGGGTCCCCTCACTAGCCTAGAGTGAGGTCTTACCTTTAGCTTTTACATGGCTTTTCTAATGGCTAAACCTATGCGGGCACATAGTTGGATTAATACTTGTCAACTCATGTAGTGTATCCACCCCTTCTTCATATATTCTCGGTGCTAGGAATAATTGCCCAGAGATTCTCAATATTATAAATTATATGTGGTGGATAACTAGTGAACAACACATCTCAACTCATGAAGGGAATTCATCCTCAAAACTATCATAGAAAGCTCTTAGAATGTAGTGAGGTTCCTACTAAACAGTTCATCACAACTCACGAAGAGTGTTTAACCCAAAACTCACCTTTTTACTTTACTTAACTTCTTTCATTCATTCAAGTGTGAGTGTTTGTACATGTGAGCACACCTTGCACATAAGAATCATTTCGTCTACAGTTTATTCTCTACATGCTTAGACGTTCATTAATCATATCACAGACATTAACATACTTCATATAATCATGTAATTCATTTAGGCGTACTCTCTAGCCTACATCACATAATAAGCTTCATAAAGATATTTAACAGGAATAACTTCATTTCTATATTACTTCAAATATCATTGCCTCATGGACTCATTAACACCACTCAAATAACTTCACATTCATACAATTCAAGTACAGCGCCACTAAGAAGGTGGACCATATGTAACTCAAGAGCATTTTTAAATTAAGGCAAAATAATAAAATAAACTTTCCCTTTTATCCAATCTTCCATCACCTATAGCATTTTACTATACAGCTCATCATAAAGTATCCCTTAGGGCAGTAAATGAACAACAACAACAACACATGTAATGTAAATCTCAAAGACTACAAAACCAAGCTCATTCAACCCATTTCTTACACCACAATTTGATAAAAAGCTTAAAAAGGAATTAATTGAAGTTTAAGCATTAAAATAACCAACTAACATTTGAAATATCATATTTAAATCATAAGAAATATTTTAATGCATGACCCATATTTAGACTTGAAGATAGAAGAAACTAAATCAATTAGAAATGATTCTTTAAAGGAAGGTAGATCAAGGGTGACTACCATACCTTAGTTATGAAAAAACCCACTGATATGTGGTGAAGAAATCGACCACCATCAGATTTCCTAGTTCTTCTTTAAAGGAGACTTGTGAGAGTGTTTTAAGACAGAGGGGTTCTTGGTTTTAGGAAATGGATTCCAAAATTAGATCAGGGTTTTAAACACTTTAATATACATAATAAACCATAAAAGTATCACTCAAGGTTCATTAAAGACTTTGGGTGAATTTACCAAACAACCCAAGCCAAAGCAGCCTTTTTGATAGCTTTTTGCAGCTCACAGACGACTCCAACAAATGGACCATTTTGCCCATCGATGCCCCGTTGGTGGAGAGTATTTGGTTGAGACGTAGCTTCATTAATAATATATCTAGCAGGTCCAGTGGAAGGACCAACTCGATGGGCCGTTGGTTTGACCACTGACCGTCGTTTGGTCTTGTTGGTGGACACTGCCAAGGCAGTTTTGGGTCCTTGTCTATGGACCCTTGTGGGTCCTAGGTAGGTTGATACCTCGATGTTAAGCTCCTACAAATAGTCATCTAGGTCTTATGAACATACCACATCAATAACAGACAAAAGGAATAAGTAAAACGCACTCAAACAAATTAGACACACAAGCACTTTCTAAGGCATATCTTCTGAACGTCATAAACGTTTGACCTCAAAACTTACTTAAAAGTCACAAACTAACTAAAAAAATCATTATAACTCATTTTTGATTAAAATTAACTCAACAAACAATCACGAAGAGCTATTTAACCTTAATTCATTTTAGGGTGTTACAACTTTCTCTGTAGTTTCTCTTTCTCCTCAAACTTCCATTGAAGAGCATTGGCGCTCCAACAAGGAGTCCAACTCTCAAAGGATTTAACTCAAATTTTAGACTAAACCATCGTTAAGGTACAAATTTTTTTACTCTTGGGATTCTATTCCCGAAGAAGTTCCATCAAAGACTATTTCAAAATCCCCAAAAATTAAGTTGTTTCTCTGCACATTGGACTTCTTTGAAAAACAAAATTATGAATCTACTATGATGAATTATAATAACTTATGTTTTTTTAGGTGTATAATGATAGGTAATTTTTGTTGTTTACTCTAATTTCTTATGGAGCCATGTTGTGTCGCCATTTCATAATTCTTGTTTCATGTGTTGTGAATTGTTTGAAGATAATGAATATATCAATTGTTATATTGGTGTTGATTGTGTTATTACTCAATGGGATTCCATGGGTTATGTTTTTTTAATGTTTTAACCTAATTCATTAAGAACCCATGAATGCCCCTAATCTCCTAATCCTAAATAATAATTTAAGTTGAATTATGAGAGAGGTGTTGTAATTTATTATGATCTTGCTTAACCGACTATTCTATGATGATGATAATTGATTTGTTGCGTAAATATCATCCATCTGAGGGAAAAATATATTATGGCTTTATTTGAGGCAATTGGTACGATATTCAAGGCCATGATTACGTTGTTGTAGTATTATTGGACTATTTTTGGCAATTGTTGTTAATTTATGTATGAATGATGAAGTTATGTATGTATGATCATGCTACAAATATGATAGTTATGAGATTATGATAGTTGTAATATTATGAGTGTTGAAGGTCATTTCTATGTGTATATTATCACTATGTTATGAAGTATTTTTCTCATATGATGTAGGATTGTGATGAAAGGACATTATAATCCTAAAATTTATGAGCTAACGACAAATTAAATTAGGGGTTGAAATCGTAATACCTATTCTATAAATGTATTGTAAAGAAGCCTTAAACACATTTTAATAGGGGAATTCAGCTTAGCACTTAGTGAGCTTGACAAACACAGGTTTTCGTTCACCAAATAATGGACATTCGCACTTTTTTTCTCATGAGGTTGGAACTAATATGCTAATTATCATAAAGAGGATTTCGAGTAACATCCTCTTAGTTCCATACTTGTGTGCCCCGACAGGAAACCTCGCTAGTGGATCCACCTAGATGCTATATGAATTTATATGTCTCACCTTGGCATGTAATACACCACTTTTTAGTGTGAGGGGATGACACTAGATTCCATGTTAGCTCATATGGTTTGTCTCGGTTATGGCAAAGTTTCCCAAATGTTAAAATTAATGAATGAAAGTAATAAGAAGAACACTAACAATGACTACTTAAGAGGTTTTGGTTTGTGTAGGTAAGGACAAGGGGCTTCACCTATACATTGCAAAGGTTTACCTTAGATGGGAATTCTAGGGTAGGTTCTTTATCTATATATGTTATGAATGGTGTTTGTCTCATATGTTTTGTATGATGTTTGTTTCATATGATATACATGATGTTCGTCTGAATGGTCATGTATCATAATTACTTCTGTTGTTAGGATGATGTATGAGGTAATGCTTAAGATCTTTTCGTTAGTTTACTTGGTTTATGTGGGGTAATGGGCCTTCACATACACATTGCACTCGTAGACATAGATTGTTTTTTTAGTTAGACCTTTTGTTGTATTTTTTAAATGGACTCTGTGTATGAAATTTTGACTATGTCTTTATTACTGTCTTACCCGTGAACATAAACATGAAGTTTAATATTTTTAGGTGTGGTGATATGGACTTGTACATGTTTTTGTAATGTCCATAAAAGCATTTCAAATGAACTTAGAATGCTTATAAGAAAATGTATGGTTGTGCATGTTTTAAAATGATTTACTTGAATATGTATCTGTACATAGTACATGATGTTTGTACGAACAAGTAACTCTTTCTTTTTTACATAAATGTATTTTGGGCAACTCACGTTTTTCAAGGACAATTTTATAAAGACGATTTGGAAGAGGAGTGTCATTCAGCTATGATACATCACAACATGAACATTTATCGCCTTATAGTGCATGCAAGTAAAGTGCAGGAAACAAGGGCTAGGAGAAATAATAAAGATGCAAAGAGGGAAAGGTCTTATGATGGTCGTTATTCAAAGAATAGGCTCGAAATCCAAGACAAGCCTAGATTCAACAAGAGATTCTCCAATCAAGTTCCATCAGAACTTTCTAAGGCTCTTTATGATAAGGTGTCAAAACCTAGAGAACAAAATGAAAGGAGTGGGAACTCACCAAATGAGAAGCCTACATAAGCCAAGTGTATAAAAGGAAACCTTGATAAATGTTTGGTCTGAATGGGAAAATGTTATTGTTATGGAAAGAGTGGTCGAAAGTGAGTGATTTTCCTAAATTGAAGGGTAAAAATAAGGGTGGTAAATCTCAAGAAAGTGGTTCTCGTGATACTCCAAAGAAGAATTGTTTTATTCTCGACTCTAGGGGTGAGCAAGAGACTTCTCCCGACGTGGTACTAGTATGTGGAAAGTCTTCTCTTTTGATGTATTTGATTTACCTTTCGTCGGTGCTATCCTATCATTTGGTACTCCTCTAATTGATAAAAGGTTTGATACTCTGCCCAATATTTTGCATGAACCTTTAATAGTCCTTACTCCAGTGGGTGAGTCAGTTGTTGCAAAAACGGTGTATTGAAATTATCTTATAATATTTATCATAGAGTTTCTTATGTTGAACTAGTAGGAGTTGATATGCTTTATTTCGATATTATATTGGCTATAGATTGGTTGCATGCTTATTTTTCCTCTATTGATTGTAGGAGAAGGGTGGTGAAGTTTTACATTGCAAATCAATATGTTGTAGAGAGGAAGGGTGAAAATTGTATTCCTAGAGGTTGTATCATCTCTAGTCTAAAAGCATGCAAAATTATCTCTGAAGGTTGTCGATATCACATAGTAAGAGTCCAGGATTTAGACTCCAAAATTCCTCCCATTGAGTCGGTCCCCGTAGTCAGTGAATTTCTGGATTTCTCTCCAAATGATCTTTTCGGTATTCCTCCTGATAAGGAAATTATTTTTGGTATCGATTTACTACCGGATACAAATGGCATTTCAATTCCTTCTTATTGGATGACTACGGCCGAATTGAAGGAGTTGAAGGGTTAACACAAACATTTACTAGACAAAGGCTTCATAAGGCCTATTATTTCTCCATGGGGTGCTCCTATATTGTTTGTAAAGCCGAAGGATGGGTCCTTAAGAATATGTATTGATTACCACCAACTCAATAAAGTCACAATAAGGAATAAGTATTCGCTTCCTCGACGTGATGACTTGTTTGATCAACTCCAAGGGGCAAGCTACTTTTCTAAGATTGATTTGAGGTCTGGCATCATATATTAGGGTGAGCGGTGAGGATATATCAAAGTCGTCGTTTCAAACTAGATATGATCGTTATGAGTTCCTAGTAATGTCCTTTGGTCTCGCTAATGCTCCGACTGCATTTATGGACCTAATGAATAAGTATTTCAGAGTTACCTAGATTCATTTTTCATTGACGGCATCTTGGTATATTCAAAAAATAAGAGTGATCACATGAACAATTTGAGAGTGGTATTGTAAGTACCTAAAGAGCATCAATTGTTTGTCAGGTATACCAAATGTGAGTTTTGGTCGAAGTCAGTGACATTTCTTGGTAATATAATCTCTAGTGAGGGAGTTGAGGTAGACCCAAGGAAAATGGAGGAGGTGAAAAATTGGCCTAGATCATTGACTCTAACAATTATTAGAAGTTTATTGGGTTTAGTGGGTTATTATAGGAAATTCGTGGATGGTTTTGCATCCATTGTATCTCCTTTGAGTACTTTGACCCAAAAGTGTAATAAATTTGATTGGTCAGAGGCATGTGAGAAAATCTTTCAAATATTGAAAGATAGGGTTACTTCTGCTCTGATATTGACTTTACGGGAGGGAACAAAGGGGTTTGTTGTGTATTGTGATGCATCTCGTGTGGGTTTAGGGTGTGTGATTATGCATTATTTGAAGGTGGTAGCCTACTCATCCAGGAAAATTAAGGTGTATGAGAGAAACTATCTAACTCATGACCTTGAGTTATTGCTGTGGTGTTTGCCTTGAAAATATGGAGGCATTAATGGAAGGTTGACCATGTTGATCTTTTTACCGACTATAAGAGTCTCCAATAAGTGTTTACCTAATAGGAGTTGAATCTGCGACAAAGAAGGTGATTAGAATTGTTGCAAGAATACAACATGAGTTTCGTCTATCACCGCGGCAAGGCCAATGTAATGGAGGAAAGTCTAAGTCGTATGACTATGGGTAGTGTTTCACACATAGATGAAGTCAATAAAGGCCTAGAGAAAGATTTCCATAGGTTGGCTAGGTAGGGTGTGAGGATGGAAGATTCTCCGAATGGTGTGTTCATGGTCCATCATAACTCTGGGTCATCTTTAGTGGATTAGGTGAAGTCCAAACAACACCTTTATAAACCATTTATGGAGTTGAAAGAGTAAGTTCTTGGTTAGTTAAATGAAACATTCTCCTTAAGGGGATGGTGTTTTCAGGTACCAAGGGAGATTTTATGTTCCCAAGGTGGATGGGTTGAGGGACTGGATCCTTAAGGAAACCCATGGGTCCAAAAACTCCATTCATCCGGGTTCGATAATAACCTACCATGACCTGAGGGAAACTTATTGTATCGAAGGTTTGAAGAAGGACATAGGGTAGTTTGTCGCTAAATATCCAAATTGTAAACAAGAATAGGCCTGTAACGACCTGTTTAGTCGTTTTGAGCAGCAGATTTTATTTCTGGAAAATCTGTCTGAGTCGACGGAACACACGACGGACCGTCATGGGCATGACGGACCGTCGAGGGGGTCTCGTTCCAAAACACTTAGAATTCTAAAATTTGGGTACTAAAATCGACTCTCTGAACTTCGTGACGGAATAGCAGGACGGACCGTCGTGGGCACGACGGACCGTCACACATCTTCTACAGAAATTAAGTCTCTGAACTTTGTGACGGACCGTCACAGCCATGACAGACCGTCACAGGTTGCATAATCCCAGGCTGGGTCGGAATTTTGTTTAAGTTTTAAAGGGGCGTTTTGGACTATTCCTACTATAATTATGAATTTCGTGGTTAATATTAATAACTCAATTTCTTTGGGGATAAAAGAGGTAACATTGAGTTAATTAGTGGGTTACTATTGTCATCTTTTATACTTAATTATATGCTAATCAGGGTAAAAGAAAGAGGGTTTTGAATAAGAAAAATAGAAAGAACAAAGAGAGAGAGAGAGAGGATCGAACGAGAAAGAGGAGAATCGAAGAGGAAACAAAGCTTTGGGGAATTTGCTTGCTTAATCACTAATCTTCGGTGGAGGTAGGTTATGGTTTTTAAGCTAATCGTAGTAAACTCTTAATAGCGAATGATATGTATTGGGTAGTATTGTAAACCCTTCTATATGCTTAATTTTATGCTTGCATGAATGTGATTATATAATTGTGATAAAATAAGCATGATGAAGTTATTGAATCCTTAATCTTGAAAGACACCCTAATCTACTTTGTTTATGATGATGCCTTGGTATAAAAGAAGGCTTGATGAACGAAAGTAGTGAGATTAGGGGATCGGGTGCCACGTTCCGGTACCACAATAGAAATAGAGGATCGGGCGCCACGTTTCGGTACCAGGATAGTATATGAGGATCGGAGTGTCACGTTCTTACACCAGGATAGTATATGGATCGGAGTGCCACGTTCCGGCACCAAGATAGAATATGGATCGGAGTGTCACGTTCCGACACCAGGATAGTATATGGATCGGAGTGCCACATTCCGACACCAGGATAGAATATGGATCGGAGTGTCACGTTCCGACATCAGGATAGTATATGGAGCGGAGTGTCACGTACCGACACGAGAGAAATAAAGATAAGGAATCTTGAAAGATGTTAATATACTCGATTTAATGAACCTAATTCCCAAATGAGTATGATGGGGAGGCGTGAGTCCTCATTAATGTGCTTGGTGTTTTGACAAAGGGTTATGATAATTGATATTGCTACAGATTGAGTATTGTAGTTGATTTTATGGTGTTATGTGATATATACTGTTTTCAATTTTGAGTTGGCCGATGATACCTACTCAGTACTTGTGTTTTGTACTGACCCCTACTTGTATGTTTCTTTCTTTGTTATTTGTGGAGTGCAGCAAATGTGTCGTCGTCTTCAAATCAACCGCAACTCTAGCCAGTCTTCATTACACCGGAATTCAGGATGAGCTAATGCTTCTAGCTTGGACTGGATCTTCTTATTCATGTCTTGATGCCTTGAAGTTCTTTCATGGACTAGCTTTTATTTATTTTAGCTTCTTAGAATACTCTTAGTTTAGTAATTTGATCATAGATGTTCTTGTGATGATGACTTCCAGATTTTGGGGATAATAATAGTTATTGAATTGATTTTTCATTTATGAGTTTAAGTCTTCGCATTACTTTCTGTTGATATTATATTGAAATGTTGGGGTTTAGATTGGTTGGTTCGCTCACATAGGAGGGTAAGTGTGGGTGCCACTCGCGGCCCGGTTTTGGGTCGTGAAAACTTTGTATCAAAGCAGTAGGTTCGTTGGTCTCATCACACAAGAACGAGTCTAGTAGAGTCTTAAGGAACGGTAGGGGGACGCCTTTACTTTTCTTTTAGAGGCTATAAGACTTTAGGAAAGTTCCATTCTTTCATTCTTTCTTTCGTGCTATTACTTTGATCCAATTGGTATCTAGGTGATACAAATTAGTATCTGACCATCTTCACTCTATTTCGCAGATGGTTAGAACTAGAGCAACGACTGCACCAACACTAACACCGGCAAGACAAGAAACGTCTGAGCCAGCCACTGGGGCTGTAGCTCGAAGAGGAGTAGTGGCGAGAGGCCGTGGAAGAGGTCGTGGGAGGACGTCCTCTAGAGGAAGAGGACAAGCACCTAGCCCATCTGGTACTAGGGTGGTGACTCTTCCACCGACTGAGGAAGTGATAAGAGAGGGTGAGGAAGGGAGAATAAACAAGTACAGAATGAGGAATTGCCACCCCAACCTACCCCAGAGATGATCAATCAGGTTCTTGCTTATCTTAGCGGGTTATCTGATCAGGGCCATACACCTCCAGTGTTTTCTGCACCAGCACCTCAGGTTCCGGAGGTACAACATGTAGCTACTATGGCTCCCCGCATGGATGCCTCATAGGAAATAGGCACGTTTCCTCGTTTGACTACAGGGCCTATAATGACAAATCATCAGCATGAACTTTTCAGTAAGTTCTTGAAATTGAAACCTCCAGTCTTCAAGGTTGCTGAATCGTAGGATGCTTACGATTTTCTGGTTAACTGTCATGAGCTACTACACAAGATGGGTATAGTAGAATGGTTTCGTGTTGAGTTCGTGAGTTATCAGTTTCAAGGGAACGCCAAAATGTGGTGGCGGTCACATGTTGAGTGTCAACCAAGAGAGGCACCACCTATGACTTGGGCATCATTCTCTAGCTTGTTTATGGAGAAGTATATCCCCCGGACCTTGAGGGATAGGAAAAGATATGAGTTCTTGAGCCTAGAACAAGGTAGGATGACGGTTAATGCATATGAGGCTAAGTTTCGTGCATTATCCAGGCATGCCACCCAACTTTGTTTCAGTCCACAAGAGCGGATTCGCCATTTTGTGAAGGGGTTGAGGTCAGAATTGCGGATTTCAGCCTTACAGGTAGCGGCTATGGCAAAATCCTTTCAAGAAGTGGTAGACTTTATGATAGAGGTGGAAGTAGTGAAGCCAGATGACTTCACCATGGCATCGACATCAAAAAGGTTTCGAAAGAGAGGTGAGTTTAATGGTTCTTACGCTAGAGGACAGGGTTCAGGAGGTTACTCAGTCCGACCAATTCATTCTTCACTACAGACTGTAGTTGAGGGTCCACCTCAAACGGGTCAACAATTCTCATAGAGACCGATGATTGAATCCAGAGAGTGTTATGGATGTGGGGAGACTGGACACATTAAGAGGTATTGTCCAAAACAGAGTTACAGACCTCCCATAGTCAGATGTAGAGGTGGTCATGGAAGAGGCCGTCATTCTGGAGGACGTGGTGGCCGAGGTAATGGTGGTCACCAAAACGGACGGGGTGACGGGTAAACTGGAGCCACTACAGCACAACATGGTAGGGGCAACGGGCAGACAGCCGATAGGGCCCATTGTTACGCTTTCCCTGGGAGATCTGAAGCGGAGACATCTGATGCTGTTATCACAGGTAATCTTTTTGTTTGTGATTGCATGGCTTCTATATTATTTGATCCTGGCTCCACATTTTCATATGTATCTTCCTCATTTGCTACTGGTCTTAATTTACCTTGTGAATTGCTTGACATACCTATTCGTGTGTCTACTCCGGTGGGTGAGTCTGTGATAGTTGAAAAAGTATATAGGTCTTGCTTGGTGACTTTTGTGGGGAGCAACACTTATGTAGATTTAATTATCTTATAAATGGTTGACTTCGATGTAATTCTGGGTATGACTTGGGTTTCTCCAAATTTTGCAATCTTGGATTGTAATGCTAAAACTGTGACGTTAGCCAAGCCTGGGACAAATCAGTTAGTCTGGGAGGGCCACTACACTTCCACTCCGGTTCGTATCATCTCCTTTCTTCGTGCTAAGATAATGGTTAGTAAGGGGTGTTTAGCTTTCTTGGCACATCTCAGGGATGACACTACCCAAGTACCTTCAATTGAGTCGGTTTCGGTAGTCCGTGAGTTTCTTGATGTGTTCCCTGCAGATCTTCCTGGTACGCCACCGGATAGAGATATTGATTTCTGCATTAATCTTGAACAGGGTACTCGCCCCATTTCTATACGCCCTTATAGAATGGCTCCCGCTGAGTTAAGAGAGTTAAAGGCCCAACTTCAAGAGTTGTTGAGCAAAGGCTTCATTAGACCAAGTGCATCTCCTTGGGGTGCTCCAATGTTATTTCTGAAGAAGAACGATGGGAGTTTTCGGATATGCATAGACTACCGGCAGTTGAACAAGGTAACTATTAAAAACAAGTATCCGATTCCTCGCATTGATGACTTGTTCGATCAGTTACAACGCGCTTGTGTCTTCTCTAAGATTGACTTGAGATCCGGTTATCATCAATTGAAAATAAGGGCAACGGATGTGCCAAAGACATCTTTTCCGACCAGGTATGGGCATTACGAATTTGTAGTGAAGTCTTTTGGTCTTACGAATGCCCTTGCTGCGTTCATGAGCTTGATGAACGGGATTTTTAATCCATATATGGATCTCTTTGTGATTGTATTTATATATGATATACTTAAAGAGTAAGAGGGAACATGGAAGCATTTGAGAATGGTATTAGAGTTGTTGAGGAAGAAAAAGCTTTATGCCAAATTCTCCAAGTGTGAGTTTTGGCTAGATTCAGTGTCCTTCTTGGGGCACGTGGTTTCTACGGATGGAGTGATGGTGGATCCTTCTAAGATTGAGACAGTGAAGAATGGGGTAAGACCTACTAATGTATCAGAAATAATGAGCTTTGTTTGGTTAGCTAGCTATTACCGTTGATTTGTCAAAGGATTCTCTTCTATTGATTCCCAATTGACAAACTTGACTAAGCAGAATGTTCCATTTGTATGGTCGGATGAATGTGAGGAAAGCTTTCAGAAACTCAAGACCTTGTTGACTACTGCAAAAATTCTTACCTTGCCAGTAGAGGGTAAGAACTTCATCGTTTATTGTGATGCATCCTATTCTTGTTTGTGTGCAGTGCTAATGCAAGAGAAGAATGTGATTGCTTATGCTTCGAGGCAATTATAGGTGCATGAACGTAACTATCTGACCCATGATTTGGAGTTGGCCGCGGTAGTATTTGCACTAAAGCAATGGAGACATTTTTTGTATGGGGTTAAGTGTGAAGTCTATACGGATCATCGTAGCCTACAGTATGTCTTCACTCAGAAGGATTTGAATTTGAGACAGAGGAGATGGATGGAACTACTGAAGGACTACGATATTACTATTCTGTATCATCCGGGAAAGGCTAATGTTGTGGCAGACGCCTTTAGTAGAAAGGCAGGAAGCATGGGAAGTCTAGCTTATTTGCAAGTTTCTAGACGCCCGTTGGCTAGAGAAATCCAAAACTTGGCTAATGAGTTTATGAGGCTAGAAGTAAATGAGAAGGGAGGATTTTTAGCTTGTGTGGAGGTGAGATCTTCTTTTCTTGACAAGATCAAGGGAAAAATTTTGATGCTGAGAAACTAAGTAGAATTCAGGATATGGTGTTGCGAGGAGAGGCTAAAGAGGCAATAATTGATGAGGAAGGTGTTTTGAGAATTAAGGGAAGGGTATGTGTGCCCCGTGTTGATGACTTGATCCACACTATTCTTGCAGAGGCTCATAGCTCCGGATACTCTATACATCCTGGTGCAACCAAGATATACCGCGACCTAAAGCAACACTTTTGGTGGAGTATAATGAAGAACGACATTGTTGATTTTGTTGCCAAATGTCCAAATTGTCAACAAGTGAAATATGAACACCAGAGGCCCGGAGGAACACTTCAGAGAATGCCCATTCCTGAATGGAAGTGGGAGAGAATTGCAATGGACTTCGTGGTTGGTCTTCCAAAGACATTGGGAAAGTTTGATTCGATTTGGGTAATTGTGGACAGATTAACTAAGTCTGCCCATTTCATTCCGGTCAAGGTGACTTACAATGCAGAGAAGTTAGCCAAACTTTACATCTCCAAAGTTGTTCGATTGCATGGGGTTCCACTATCCATCATATCAGATAGAGGTACGCAGTTTACTTCTAAGTTTTAGAGGACATTGCATGCGGAATTAGGAACTAGGTTGGACCTTAGTACTGCATTTCACCCTCAGACCGATGGTCAGTCTGAGCGAACGATTCAAGTGTTGGAGGATATGCTTCGTGCATGTGTGATAGAATTTGGTGGTCATTAGGATAACTTCTTACCCTTAGCGGAGTTTTCATACAATAATAGCTATCACTCCAGTATTGACATGGCCCCATTTGAAGCATTGTATGGGAGGAGATGTAGGTCTTCCATTAGTTGGTTTGATGCATTTGAGGTTAGACCTTGGGGTACGAACCTTTTGAGGGATTCATTAGAGAGAGTGAAATCTATTCAAGAAAAGCTTTTAGCGGCGCAAAGTAGGCAAAAGGAATATGCAGATCGAAAGGTTAGAGACTTGGAGTTCATGGAGGGTGAAAAAGTCTTGTTGAAGGTTTCGCCCATGAAAGGGGTGATGTGGTTTGGTAAAAGAGGTTAGCTAAGCCCAAGGTATATTGGACTATTTGAAGTACTTATGCGAGTAGGGGAGGTGGCTTATGAATTAGCCTTGCCTCCAGGGCTGTCTGGAGTGCATTCGGTATTTCATGTGTCCATGTTGAAAAGATATCATGGGGATGGAAACTACATCATTCATTGGGATTCAGTTCTGCTTGATGAGAATTTGACTTATGAGGAGGAACCTGTTGCTATTTTAGATAGAGAAGTACGGAAGTTGAGGTCGAGAGAGATTGCATCCATCAAAGTTCAATGGAATAATCGACCAGTTGAAGAGGCCACTTGGGAGAAGGAGGCTGATATGCAAGAAAAATACCCACATCTGTTACAGATTCAGGTACTCCCTTTCGCCCTTGTTTCTTTTCTTGTGATCGTTCGAGGACGAACGATGGGTAAATTGGTATCTATTTTTACGACCTGTTTAGTCATTTTGAGCAGCAGATTTTATTTCTGGAAAAACTGTCTGAGTCGACGGAACCCACGATGGACCGTCATGGGCATGACGGACCGTCGAGGGGGTCTCATTCCAAAACACTTAGAATTTTGAAATTTGGGTACTGAAATCAACTCTCTGAACATCGTGACGGAATGGCAGGACGGACCGTCGTGGGCACGACGGACCGTCACACATCTTCTACAGAAATTAAGTCTCTGAACTTTGTGACGGACCGTCACAGCCATGACAGACCGTCATAGGTTGCGTAATCCCAGGCTGGGTCAGATTTCTGTTTAAGTTTTAAAGGGGCGTTTTGGACTATTCCTACTATAATTATGAATTTCGTGGGTTAATATTAATAACTCAATTTCTTGGGGGATAAAAGAGGTAACATTGAGTTAATTAGTGGGTTACTATTGTAATCTTTTATACTTAATTGTATGCTAATTAGGGTAAAAGAAAGAGGGTTTTGAATAAGAAAAATAAAAAGAACAAAGAGAGAGAGGATCGAACGAGAAAGAGGAGAAACGAAGAGGAAACAAAGCTTTGGGGAATTTGCTTGCTTAATCACTAATCTTCAGTGGAGGTAGGTTATGGTTTTTAAGCTATTCGTAGTAAACTCTTAAAAGTGAATGATATGTATTGGGTAGTATTGTAAACCCTTCTATATGCTTAATTGTATGCTTGCATGAATGTGATTATCTAATTGTGATAAAATAAGCATGATGAAGCTATTGAATCCTAAATCATGAAAGAAACCCTAATCTACTTTGTTAATGATGATGCCTTGGTATAAAAGAAGGCTTGATGAATGAAAGTAGTGAGATTAGGGGATCGGGTGCCACGTTCTGGTACCAGGATAGAAATAGAGGATCGGGTGCCACGTTCCGGTACCAGGATAGTATATGAGGATCGGAGTGTCACGTTCCGACACAAGGATAGTATATGGATCGGAGTGCCACATTCCGGCACCAGGATAGAATATGGATCGGACTGTCACGTTCCGACACCAGGATAGTATATGGATCGGAGTGCCACGTTCCGGCACCAGGATAGAATATGGATCGGAGTGTCACGTTCCGACACCATGATAGTATATGGAGCGGAGTGTCACGTACCGACACGAGAGAAATAAAGATAAGGAATCTTGAAAGATGTTAATATACTCGATTTAATGAACCTAATTCCCAAATGAGTATGATGGGGAGGCGTGAGTCCTCATTGATGTGCTTGGTGTTTGACCAAGGGTTATGATAATTGATATTGCTACAGATTGAGTATTGTAGTTGATTTTATGATGTTATTTGATATATACTTTTTTCTATTTTGAGTTGGCCGATGATACCTACTCAGTACTTGTGTTTTGTACTAACCCCTACTTGTATGTTTCTTTCTTTGTTATTTGTGGAGTGCAGCAAACGTGCCGTCGTCTTCAAATCAACCGCAACTCTAGCCAGTCTTCATTACACCGGAATTCAGGGTGAGCTAATGCTTCTAGCTTGGACTGGATCTTCTTCTTCATGTCTTGATGCCTTGAAGTTCCGGCATGGACTAGCTTTTTTTTATTTTAGCTTCTTAGAATACTCTTAGTTTAGTAATTTGATCATAGATGTTCTTGTGATGATGACTTCCAGATTTTGTTGATAATAATAGTCATTGAATTGATTTTTCATTTATGAGTTTAAGTCTTCCGCACTACTTTCTGTTGATATTATATTGAAATGTTTGGGTTTAGATTGCTTGGTTCGCTCACAAAGGAGGGTAAGTGTGGGTGCCACTCGCGGCTCGGTTTTTTGTCGTGACAAGGCCGAACATCAAAAGTTGGGTGGCTTAGTACAAGAAATCCAAGTTCCTTCTTTGAAGAGGAAAGACGTCAGTATGGATTTTGTAGTGGGTTTGCCTCGAACTAAAAATCAATCTGACTCTATATGAGTGATTGTGGATAGGTTGACCAACTTCGCTTATTTTTTTTCGTGAAATCACTTTATTCGGCGGATGAATATGCTAGGACCTTCATAGATGAGATTGTGTGTCATCATTTGTATTCTGTTATCCATCATATCGATTCGGGGTGGAGAATTTACATTTACGCTTTAGAGGTCATTCTAAGAAGGTTTGGGAACCAAGGTGTATTTGAGTATCACTTTTCATCCCCAAAAAGATGGTCAAGCGGAACACACTTTTAAAACATTTGATGATATTGTTAGGGATTGTATTATTGATTTCAAGGAGAATTGGAATAAGCATTTTCCTTTGATGGATTTTTCTTATATAATAGCTTTCATTCATCCATCTCAATAGATCCCTATAAATCCTTGTATGATAGGAGGTGTAGGTCTCCTACTGGATGGTATGATGTGCTTGAGCCTTCACTTCTTTTTCGCGATTTTATTTATAAGACTTTGGAGAAAGTTCATATTATAAGGAACCGGCTTCTAACAATCTATAGTCGGCAAAAGTCTTATGCCGATCATAGGACAACGGATATGGAGTTTGAAGAAGGTAATAAGGTGTATCTTAAAATTTCACCTATGAAAGGGATGGTTAGATTTTGCAAGAAGGGGAAGTTAAGTCCTCGTTATGTAGGTCCCTACAAAAATTTTCAAAGGGTTGGTAAGGTTTCTTATTAATTGAGACTCCCTAGTGAATTGGCTTCGGTTCATCCAAGTTACTGTGTTTAAGAAGTGTATCAATGATCCAGAGTGTATCCTTCCAATAAGGTGTCAAGGATAATATATCCTATGAGGAACTCCCGGTTCAAATTCTTGATAAGCATGTAGATAAATTGAGGAATAAAGAGGTTCTTTTCGTAATGGTATTTTGGAAGAATCACCTATTTGAGTTTTAAACATGGGAGGCCGACGGCGACATGAAGTCCCGTTACCCTCATCTATTTGATATCTAAGGTTAGTATTTCTTACTAATAATGAATATAATGACCCAAATTGAATTTTTTTAAAAAAGTGTTGCAAAATGTGCATTTTTTTTACAGTGAATTACAGTGAAGTAGAAAATTTGAACTTTAAATTTATCTCCTTGAATTTTTTGAGTAATCTTGTGCATTTTAATATGGTTGGTATTTATGAATTTATGTGGAGCATGTTGATAAGTTTAAGTTTGATATTATTGACTCATAAATGCTATGTTTAGCTCTTGTTGTTCTTACAATGATAGTCCTCAAAAAGTAATACTGAGCCTCATGGGTGGTAATTGAAATTTCGAATTTTCTTGTTCCCTTAAATTTGGTTGATGTTTTTATGTATTTCTAATTGGTTTGGATGCTACTTTTGAGTCTTTTCCTTCCTTCAAAAAAATATTTTTGTCATTCGGGGACGAACTTTCCTAGGGGGAGGGGGGTATAATGTAACATTTCAAAAATTCAAGACGTGTTTTAAAGCTTAACATAAGTGTCATCAGGTCTAGAAACTGTTTTAGGGCCTATTTTAATGTTTATTATTCATTTACAAAGCCTGGAAACAAAAACATCTAAGAACGTTCATGGCATCCGGAAACTAAGCCTATTTGACTAGTTTTTAGGTGTTGGAAATCCATGGAAATTGGTGGTTTATATTTAACATGTATTTTAAACAATTCATGATCGAAACGTCCGGGTACGACTTTCCAATGACTAACCAAGGTCCCTTCAATAGGACCCTAGCACGTTGAAGACAACACTGCCTAGGCAGTGTGCACCTGTGAAACACAAATGACAGGGTGTGTTTTGATCAACGGGACATCCATTCGAACCGTCGAGAAAATTTAGCCAATTCATTGGACGCCGTCACTTGAATAGTCTCTGGCAAGGATTAAGGATGTGGTGCACGGAAGGGGCATCGTCCGTCCACTAACCTACGATCCGTCGATAGTGCTGTCGTCGATTGTATTGTGAATTTTTCCTGGACATTTTAACTTAGCTTCATTTAATTACCCAAGGGGATAGGTCGTGAATTAGGATTTTAAGGGAGTCTAATTAATTTAATTAACCCCCTATTTAAAGACTTAACCCTCATTAGACTAAACATAGTTTAGAAATAAAATCCTCTTCCTTATCTCTACTGTCTCTCTCTCTCTATTGGAAGACACCATTGAACACAATCTAGGGGGAGATTTTTGGGGATGTAAAGGGGAGATTTCAAAGTCAAATCTTCATCAAACTTTAAGGTAAGGGATATAATTCACCATTGAGACTTTTTTCCTCAAAAGGGCACCGTCAAAGTATTTTATAAAGGTTAGTATTCATGTGGGTTCTTCTCAATCTCAAAAATCATGTTATGAATTGATTTTTTTATGGTTTCTTTTGAAAATATTAACAGATTAACATGGATTGTAACTTAATTATGATCTATCTTGATGGTCATGTCTAGTTTGTACATGATGACCCTTAACCCTTAACACTAGGTTTGATATTTATGTGATTTAGGTTGTGTTTGTTTCATTTGAACTTATTATTAGTTAAATTACTATTAGATTATATTGTAACAGTAATCATGAAAAAATTAGGGAGATTTGTGTTCTTTAATACTAGTTCATGAGAAGTGATATAGATTATGAGAATTGACCTAAGTATCTTGTCTTAGGTATTGATTTAGTATTGAATTATGGTATTGTGATTCTTCTAGACTTATTATCATGTTGGCTATTTAATTATGTTTAGGTTATTACCTAATTGAATTAAATTAAGGGTTGATGGTAAAACCTTTGTGATGAATTAAGAAGGACACTTGGTAAGTCTTAGAATCCTTATTATTTACTTCAATTTCGGACTAAGTATGATTGACTCATAATGCTATATTGGAGTATGCCTTGGATTAGGATTGTTAGTGTTGGTATAAAGATAAATTGAAATGTCTTGTCTATGGTTGTGAGACTGAGTAAGATGTTAATGTTATCAGGATGTCGATGCTTACCAATGTGCCTTGTTTTATCATGAAAGGGCTATGCTTACCAATGTGCCTTGTTCTATCATGAATGTTTTATGTAATGTGTTAACCTCACTTATAAGAATTCTAATGAGAGGACTATACTCATGAAATTCTTATTGATCTATCATGATGATTATGCAATGTCTAGACCCTAGACCCAAATTAAGATATGATTATTAATAAAGCCACTAAAGATATTTAAACAAAGGGACTTAACTTAGACCGGAGTGAACATGACAATCCGAGTTAGACTCCTGATACCTATCTTATGAATCAATTGTAAGGGCAAAGGTACTTCAAAAAGGAAATTTCGCTTAGCACCAAGCAATCTCTAAAATGAGAGGTCTTCCTTCACAAATAAAGGTAGGTTCTCACTATGTTCACTCATGAGGTGAAAACTATAACGCTAATTAGCGCTAAGAGTGTTTGTAGTAACAACCTCCTAGTTCCTTAACTATGTTCCTCCATAGGAAACCTCGCTAGTGAATCCACCTAGATGCTATATGAAAGAATATGTCTTAGCTTGTCATGTAGGACACCCTTTTTGTGGGTTGAGGGGATGACACTAGATTCCATGTAGCTCACATGATCTATGTAAGTTATGGTAACGTTTCCCCAAAGTTAATATGAAATAATGAAAGAAATAAGATCAAATATAACTAGGGCTACTCAAGAGGTTTTGCTTTGTGTAGGTAAGGGTATGAGACATTACCATTAAATTGCACAAGTAGACCTTGAGGCGAAATCTAGGGTATGTTCTTTATGAATGTCTGTTATGAATATATTGTATGATTTTGTTCACATATGCTATGTACGTTGGATTCACATGATATACATGATGTTAGTATGAATTGTTATGCATGATAATGACTACACTTGTATAATGATATATGAGGTAAAGATCATGCTTAAGAACACTTTGTTGGTTTACTTGGTTTATGTCACGACCCAATTCGGGGACGCGACTGGAACCCACATTTACCCTCCTATGTGAGCGAACCAACCCATCTAAACCTTAACATTTTAATATAATATCAACAGAAAATAATGCGGAAGACTTAAACTCATAAATAAAACAACTCAACTATTATTAATATTCCCAAAATCTGGAAGTCATCATCACAAGAACATCTATGATCAAATTACTAATCTAAACTGTCTAAGAATGTCTAAGAAGCTAAAAATACATAAGAAACTAGTCCATGCCGGAAGTCAAGGCATCAAGACTTATAGAAGAAGATCCAGTCCAAGCTAGAAGCGTTAGCTCACCCTGAGATCCGGTATGACGAAATCTGGCCCGAGTTACTGTTGTGTTGAAGTTGACGGAACGTTTGCTGCATAACACAAATAACAAAGAGGAAAACATAAAAGTAGGGGGTCAGTAAAACCACACGTACTGAGTAGATATCATCGGCTAACTCAAAATAGGGAACAATATATATCAATAATAATGTAAATCAACTACAATACTCAACATGTAGCAACAACGATTACTTTATCATTAACAATTACCGTCAAGTTCACACATGAGGACTCAAGCCTCAATACCATAATCATTTGGGAATTAAGTTCATTAGATTGAGTATATTCATTATCTTTGAAGATTCATTATCTTTCTTCCTCATGTGTCGGTACGTGACACTCCGCTCCTCTAATTCTATCCTGGTGCCGAAACGTGGCACTCCGATCCTCGTATACTATCCTGGTACCGGAACGTGGCACCCGATCCATATTCTATCCTGGTGTCGGAATGTGACACTCCGATCCTCATATTCATTCTATCCTGATACCGGAACGTGGCACCCGATCCTCATATTCATTCTATCCTGGTACCGGAACGTGGCACCCGATCCATATATTCATTCTATCCTGGTACCGGAACGTGGCACCCGATCCATATTCTATCCTGGTGTCGGAACGTGACACTCCGATCCTCATATTCATTCTATCCTGGTACCGGAACGTGGCACCCGATCCTCATATTCATTCTATCCTGGTACCGGAACGTGGCACCCGATCCATATATTCATTCTATCCTGGTACCGGAACGTGGCACCCGATCCCCTAATTCATCAAGCCTTCTTTTACACTGAGGCATCCTCATTATCATTATATAATTTATCAAGCCTTCTTTCATACTAAGGCATCATCAATCTTATTATATAATATATCAAGCGAATTAGGGTTCTTTCAAGATTTGAGATTCAATAGCTTCATCATGCTTTGTTAATTCATCACAATTTCATAATCATAATCATGCAAGCATACAATTTAAGCACATAGCAGGGTTTACAATACTATCAACACATAATATTCACTATTAAGAGTTCACTACGAATATCGTAACATAAACCATAACCTACCTCCACCGAAGAATTGAATCAACAAGCTATCTTCTCAAAATCCTTGATATCCTCTTCGTTTCTCTCTCTCTACTCGTTCGTTTCTCCTCTCTTTATGTTCTTTTCTTTTGTTTTGTTTTATTCAAACCCTCCTTCTTTTTACCCTAATTAAAAGTATAATTAAGTGTAAAGGAGGACAATAAAACCCACTAATTAACTTAAGGTTACCCCTTTTAACCCTCAAGTAATTAGACCTATTAATATTAACCCTCAATCTTTATAATTAAGGAAAGAATAGTCCAAAACGACCCCTAAAACGTGTAGAGGAATCCTATTTTGCCTGGGACTGCGCAACCTGTGACGGGCCGTCGTGCCTGCGACGATCCGTCACGGTGGTCGTCGCATCTCCCTCGAGCTCAAGTGGCCTGTGACGGCCCGTCACAGCCGTGACGGTCCGTCCTGTTCCTCCGTCATGACGGTCAGCAACTCGTTTCTTGTACCAAATTCTCAAAAGTTTAAGTGTTTTGCAACGAAAACTCACGACGGTTCGTCGTGGATGTGACGGCACGTCCTGCAGGTCCGTCACAATTTACAGAGAGTCGATTTTCAGTACCCAATTTCAAAATTCTAAGTGTCATGGGACGACACCTCCTCGACGGGCCGTCGTGACCACGACGGTCCGTCAGGACACACGTCGTCTCAGCCAGTTTTCCCCGTATTACAATCTGCTGCTCAAACGACTAAACAGGTCGTTACAATAGATACAAATTTACCCATCGTTTGTCCCCGAACGATCTAAAGAAGAAAAACAATGGCGAAAAGGAGTACCTGAATCTTGTAAACAGATGTGGGTATTTTTCTTGCATATCTGCCTCCTTCTCCCAAGTAGCCTCTTCAACCGGTCGATTCTTCCATTGAACTTTGATGGATGCAATCTCTCTCGACTCAACTTGCGAACTTCTCTATCTAATATAGCAACCGGTTCCTCTTCATAAGTCAAGTTCTCATCCAACAAAACTGAATCCCAACGGATAATGTAGTTTCCATCTCCGTGGTATCTCTTCAACATGGATACATGAAAAACCGAATGCACTCCGGACAGCCCTGGGGGCAAGGCTAATTCATAAGCCACCTCCCCTATTCTCTTAAGCACTTCAAATGGTCCAATATACCTTGGACTTAACTTACCCCTTTTTCCGAACCGCATCACCCCTTTCATGGGTGAAACCTTCAACAGGACTTGTTCACCTTCCATGAACTCCAAGTCTCTAACCTTTCGGTCTGCATACTCCTTTTGTCTACTTTGAGCCGCCAAAAGCTTTTCTTGAATAGCTTTTACCTTCTCCATAGAATCTCTTAACAGATCAGTCCCCCAAGGTCTAACTTCAAATGCATCAAACCACCCAATGGGAGATCTACACCTCCTCCCATACAATGCTTCAAATGGAGCCATGTCGATACTGGAGTGATAGCTATTATTGTACGAAAACTCTGCCAACGGTAAGAAGCTATCCCAATGGCCACCAAACTCTATCACACACGCACGAAGCATGTCCTCCAACACTTGAATCGTTCGCTCAGACTGACCATCCGTCTGAGGGTGAAACGACGTACTAAGGTCCAACCTAGTACCTAATTCTGCATGCAATGTTCTCCAAAACTTAGAAGTAAACTGCGTACCTCTATCAGATATGATGGAGAGTGGAACTCCATGCAACCGAACGATCTCTGAGATGTAGATCTTGGCTAACTTTTCTGCATTGTAGGTCACCTTGACCGGAATGAAATGAGCGGACTTAGTTAACCTATCAACAATCACCCAAATAGAGTCATACTTACTCAATGTCTTGGGAAGACCAACCACGAAGTCCATCGCGATTCTCTCCCACTTCCATTCAGGAATGGGCATTCTCTGAAGTGTTCCTCCGGGCCTCTGGTGTTCATACTTTACTTGTTGACAATTTGGACATTTGGCCACAAACTCAACAATATCTCGCTTCATTCTACTCCACCAGAAGTGTTGCTTTAGGTCGCGATACATCTTGGTTGCACCAGGATGTATAGAATATCCGGAACTATGAGCTTCTGTAAGAATAGTGGTGATCAAATCATCGATGCGGGGTACACATACTCTTCCCTTAATCCTCAAAACACCTTCTTCATCAATTATTGCCTCTTTAGCCTCTCCTTGCAACACTTTGTCTCGGATTCGACTTAGCTTCTCATCATCAAACTGTTTCCCCTTAATCTGATCAAGAAAGGAAGATTTTGCCTCTACACAAGCTAACAATCCTCCCTTCTCATTTATTTCCAACCTCATAAGGTCATTAGCCAGAATCTGCACTTCTCTAGCCAATGGGCGTCTAAAAGCTTGCAAATGAGCTAGACTTCCCATGCTTCCGGCCTTTCTACTCAAAGCATCTGCCACAACATCGCCTTCCCCGGATGATACAAGATAGTGATGTCGTAGTCCTTCAGTAGTTCCATCCATCTCCTCTGTCTCAAGTTCAAGTCTTTCTGAGTGAATACATACTGTAGGCTACGATGGTCCGTGTAGACTTCACACTTAACCCATACAAGCAGTGTCTCCATTGCTTTAGTGCAAATACTACCGCGGCCAACTCCAAATCATGGGTCGGATAGTTACGTTCATGCACCTTTAATTGCCTCGAAGCATAAACAATCACATTCTTCTCTTGCATTAGCACTGCACCCAACCCAGAATAGGATGCATCACAATAAACAATGAAGTTTACCCTCTACCGGCAAGGTAAGGATAGGCGCGGTTGTCAACAAAGTCTTGAGTTTCTGAAAGCTTTCCTCACACTCGTCGACCATACAAATGGAACGTTTTGCTTAGTCAGTCGTCAATTGGGAAGCAATGGAAGAGAATCCCTTGACGAATCGGCGGTAGTAGCTAGCTAACCCCACAAAACTCCTTATTTCTGACACGTTTGTAGGTCTTACCCAATTCTTTACCGTCTCAATCTTAGATGGATCTACCATCACTCCTTCCTTAGAAACCACGTGCCCCAAGAAGGACACTAATCTAGCCAAAACTCACACTTGGAGAATTTCGCATAAAGCTTTTTCTTCCTCAACAACTCTAACACCATTCTCAAATGCTCCTCATGTTGCTTCTTACTTTTGGAGTATATCAGTATATCATCAATAAACACAATCACAAAGAGGTCCAAGTATGGCTTGAAAATCCCGTTCATCAAGCTCATGAAGGCAGCAGGGGCATTTGTAAGACCAAAGGACATCACCACAAATTCATAATGCCCATACCTAGTTCGAAAAGCAGTCTTTGGCACATCCGTTGCTCGTATTTTCAATTGGTGATAACCGGACCTCAAGTCAATTTTAGAGAAAACACAAGCACCTTGTAACTGATCGAACAAGTCATCAATGCGAGGAATGGGGTACCTGTTCTTAATAGTTACCTTGTTCAGTTGTCTGTAGTCTATGCACATCCGAAAACTCCCATCCTTCTTCTTCACAAATAACACCGGAGCACCCCAAGGAGATGCACTTGGTCTAATGAAGCCTTTGCTCAACAACTCTTGAAGTTGTGCCTTTAACTCTCTTAATTCGGCGGGAGCCATTCTATACGGGGGTATAGAAATGGGGCGAGTACCTGGTTCCAAATCAATGCAGAAGTCTATATCCCTATCTGGTGGCATACCGGGAAGATCTGCAGGGAACACATCCAAAAACTCACAGACCACTGAAACCGGCTCGATCGAAGGTAATTGGGTAGTGTCATCCTTGAGATGTGCCAAGAAAGCTAAACACCCTTTATTCATCATTTTCTTAGCACGAAGAAAGGACACGATGCGTACTGGTTTGGAAGTGTAGTCGCCCTCCCACACTAACGGATCTGCCCCAGGTTGGCTAACGTCACTGTTTTAGCATTACAATCCAAAATCGCAAATTTGGAGAAAGCCAAGTCATACCAGAATTATATCAAAGTCACCCATTTCTAAAATAACCAAATCTACATAAGTGTTGCTCCCCCACAAAATTCACCAAACAAGACCTATACACTTTTTCGACTATCACAGACTCACCCACCGGCGTAGAGTAGAAACACGAATAGGTGTGTCAAGCAATTCACAATGTAAATTCAGACCATTAGCAAATGAGGAAGATACATAAGAAAATGTGGAGCCAGGGTCAAATAGTACAGATGCCATGCAATCACAAACAAAAAGATTACCTGTGATAACAGCATCAGACGCCTCCGCTTCAGATCTCCCAGGGAAAGCGTAGCAATGAGCCCCATTATTTGTCTGTCCGTTGCCCCATGTTGTGTGTGTAGTGGCTCCGTTTTGCCCTTCACCTCTGCCGTTCTGGTGACCACCATTACCTCGGCCACCACGCCCTCCAGAAAAACGACCTCTACCATTACCACCCCACCTCTAGCCAATGGGGTCTGTAACTCTGGTTTGGACAATACCTCTTAATGTGTCCAATCTCTCCACATCCATAACATTCTCTGGGTTCACGCATCGGCCTCTCAGAGAAGTGTTGACCATTCTGAGGTGGGACCCCAACTACAGTCTGTAGTGAAGACTGAATTGGTCGACTTGTGTAACCTCCGGAGCTCTGTCCTCTAGAGTGAGAACCATTAAACTCACCTCCCCTTCGAAACCTCTTTGATGTAGACGTTGTGGTGAAGTCATCGGTTTCAACTCCTTCACCTCTATCACAAAAGTCTACCACCTCTTGGAAGGAGTTGTCGTTGCCCCTATCTGTAGGCTGAAATCCGCAATTCTGACCTCAACCCCTTCACAAAACGGCGGATCCGTTCTTGTGGACTGAAACAAAGTTGGGTGGCGTATCTGGATAGTGCGCGAAATTTAGCCTCGTATGCATTAACCGTCATTCTACCTTGCTCCAGACTCAAGAACTCATCCCTCTTTCTATCTCTTAGAGTCCTTGGGATATATTTCTCCTAAACAGGGTAGAGAGATGATTCCCAAGTCATTGGTGGTGCCTCTGTTGGTTGACACTCCACATGTGAACGCCACCACATTTTGGCGTTCCCTTGGAACTGATAGCTAACGAACTCAACGCCAAACCGTTCTACTATCCCATCTTGTGTAGTAGCTCATGACAATCAACCAGAAAATCATAAGCATCCTCAGATTCTGCACCCTTGAAGAATGGAGGTGTTCAATTTTAAGAACTTACTAAAAAGTTCATGTTGATCGTTTGTCATAATAGGCCCAGTAGTCAGACGTGGAAATGGCCTATTCCTAATGATGCATCCATGCGGGGAGCCATAGTAGCCGCATGTCGTATCTCTGAAACCGGAGGTGTTGGTGCAGAAACCACTGGAGGAAGCCTGACCCTGGTCGGATAACCCGCTAAGATAAGCAAGTACCTGTTGATCATCTCTGGGGTAGGTTGGGGTGGCAATTCCTCATTTTTGCACTTGTTCAGTTTCCCTTCTCACCCTCTCTTACTACCTCCTAGTCGGTGGAGGAGTCACCGCCCTAGTATCAGATGGGCTAAGGGCTCGTCCTCTTCCTCTAGAGGACGTCTCTCCCACGACCTCTCCCACGGCCTCTTGCCGCTGTTCTTCCTCGAGCCACAGCCCCAGTGGCTGGCTCAGTCGTTTCCCTGTCGTGCCGTAAGTTGCTGGTGCGGTCGTTGCTCTAGTTCTAACCATCTGCGAAATAGAATGAAGATGGTCAGATACCAATTTGTATCACCTAGATACCAATTGGAATCAAGTAGTAGCACGAAAGAAAGAAAGAAGAATGGAATTTTCCTAAAGTCTTATAGCCTCTCAAGGAAAAGTAAAGGTGTCCCCCTACCGTTCCTTAAGACTCTACTAGACCTGTTCTTGTGTGATGAGACCAATGAACCTAATGCTCTGATACCAAGTCTGTCACGACCCCAATTCGGGGACGCGACTGGCACCCACATTTTACCCTCCTATGTGAGCGAACCAACCCATCTAAACCTTAACATTTCAATATAATATCAACAGAAAATAAGCGGAAGACTTAAAACTTTAAACTCATAAATAAACAACTCAACTATTATTAATATTCCCAAAAATGAGAAGTCATCATCACAAGAACATCTATGATCAAATTACTAATCTAAACTGTCTAAGAATGTCTAAGAAGCTAAAAATACATAAGAAACTAGTCCATGCCGGAAGTCAAGGCATCAAGACTTATAGAAGAAGATCCAGTCCAAGCTAGAAGCGTTAGCTCACCCTTGAGATCCGGTATGACGAAATCTGGCCCGAGTTACTGTTGTGTTGAAGTTGACGGAACGTTTGCTGCATAACACAAATAACAAAGAGGAAAACATAAAAAGTAGGGGGTCAGTACAACCACACGTACTGAGTAGATATCATCGGCTAACTCAAAATAGGGAACAATATATATCAATAATAATGTAAATCAACTACAATACTCAACATGTAGCAACAGCGATTACTTTATCATTAACAATTACCGTCAAGTTCACACATGAGGACTCAAGCCTCAATACCATACTCATTTGGGAATTAAGTTCATTAGATTGAGTATATTCATTATCTTTCAAGATTCATTATCTTTCTTCCTCTTGTGTCGGTTATGGGACACTCCGCTCCTCTAATTCTATCCTGGTGCCGGAACGTGGCACTCCGATCCTCGTATACTATCCTGGTACCGGAACATGGGGACCCACCGATCCATATTCTATCCTGGTGTCGGAACGTGACTCTCGATCCTCATATTCATTCTATCCTAGTACCGGAACGTGGCACCCGATCCTCATATTCATTCTATCCTGTACCGGAACGTGGCACCCGATCCA